>JBAJNP010000943.1:33350-73568 GCA_036877545.1 Yasuhikotakia modesta | reverse complement strand
ATTTGTTTTACAGAGTGAGTGTGATTATGAGGTTATAACCTCTCTGTGCTCTGAACTCTGTCTGAACCCGTGTGAGTCCAGCCAGCCAACAGAAACATGAATTCCTAATGAAATATTTAGTGGTTTGGGAAAATTTCTTCTATGTCTGAAGGCTGGAAAATGTCCGCTCTGCTCCTCGTTTCGGTCACAATCTGAGAACTCATGTACCTGATAAATACAATTTAAACATTTGCACGTCACATATAAACTGCTTCTTGCTGAATCTGTGTAAATCTGTTTGCTAATGCAAAGTCAGACTTTATGTAATCAACAGAACATTGCAGATATGTGTGCAAACACAGAAGTTATCAGAGTGACACGTCGTCTTTTAATTATAGGTTTGACATTATATTAGAACTTTTTTAGCGTCACGTTGCATGCATGCGGTCGCATGTTGCAGCGCTCGGATCAGATTTCTGCTGCTCAGTAAGGCAGTGTGTTTTATAACTTGCACGCTGCCTGCAGGCAACTTCACTGTAACACAATCTGCTAGTGACCTGAGGTCAGTCCTTGCATGTTCTGCATTATCTGCGCTTCCGGCTGCAAATATAACATTTTTGTTTGATATCAGTCAGTTTCAGTTTCAGTTTCAGTTTCAGTCAGTTTCACGTTCAGGATGATAAACTTTACTCAGGCGATACTGTGGTACAGTTGTGACAGGACTGCTTGTGTGTGTTTGACTTCAACTGATGTAAAGAAATGTAAAGCAATCTTGCGTTTGAAACAGAGATGGCGACAGAGAGTCAGATGTTACAGATTTAGCGGTGAGTGTTTAAGACGCATCTGCTCTGAGCTCTGAGGCTCTGTTCTTTTTAATAAAGAACGTTTCAATATGCAGAGAATGGCTGTAAAACACAGAGTTGCTGCAGTTGTGTGTGTGTGGTGGTCAGGAGGCAGATGCATGTGTGCATCCGATGCGTGTTGAGCTCTTTCTGCTGACTGCAGCCATGATTAAAGGTGACATTGTAATAAAGCTTTAGTGGGCAGGTGTTGCTGATGCTGTATGGCTGCCAGACAGCAAATTATGCATGTTTTCCTCTTTCCCTGCTGCTGTCCTGCGTCATTATCAGACACGCTCTCAGATCGCAGGAGATGCGGGTGTATTTGTCTGTGGGTGTGACGCTTTATGCTGTGCAGCTATAGAAACATGTCAAACGCTGGAGATTTTAGCTGATGTATAATAATATAAAGCGAAACTGCAGTGAGCATGTGCAGAAATGCGATGGCAGAGAACCCTCAACCAATGAGGATAAAGAACTTGTTATTGGGGGTGTAATTCAACTGTTTCACAATGGTTTTAAATATGGCCGTCTAAACTGCCTCTTTTATAATATTAGTTCTGCTATTTGGAGTCGTTTGAGTCTAATACTGTGGTTCATGTCTTTATAGGTTCCAAATTAAAAGCAAAAATAATCAGATGAGATGAAGCATTAATTTATGATTCTTCATCTAATATTTGAGTCACGCCGCCAGAATTGATGTCTTGTTGTTATTTGTTTACTGGCGGTAAAGAATCGTCGTCGCTTCACTGAACCTAATGCATATAGCTCAGATGTTTCTGCATTTCTCCTGAGATTTAGAATTGCATTAAGCTTCTTATGGTTTATAATGACTGCTTATTGTTTTGTTCGGTCTGCTGAGTTAATATCCTCTGAGTTACGTGTCAAATTAAAGGTTGGAAGTTAGTTGATAAGCATTCCTGCGGGGCGGCTGTCCGGTCAGAGACTCTGTGTGCTGGCGGTTCCTCTCATCTCTGTCATGTTTTCATAGTGCCGCTTCTCAAAGCCTCATCACAGAGGATATATGTCCCAGCTTAATCTAATTACAGCTTCCTGTTGTCTCTGTTTCCCTTTTATGGCTTTAAGACATTTATAGCATTTAGAGAAAAGGTTTTACCAAGAATTGTCTGATAATTCAACTGCAGTTTAGTGTTTTGTCTGTGTTTAGCAAATTGGACGTCCTACAGAATCAGATATTTTTAGGCTTATTTTCTGAACATTTTGTGGTCCTGCACCCTAACACTGGAACATACCTGCGTTCCTGCAAACATATAATATGCACTTTTGCATTCCTGAATTGCTGCAGCTGTATGCAGCAGCCGTGCAGACAGACAGGTTTCTGGAGCCTTCATGTCTGAGGCGCTGTGAGTGCAGTTGTGTCAGTCTAACCCATAGAGCGTATTCCCATAGATCTGATGCGCTGGAGGAGATTTTATTAGCTGCTCACAAATGTTTTATTTAACATCCAGATCACAGATTATTAGCTGTACACACACCGTTTGGACTGAATGTTCAATTCATTTGTTTGGAGGCTGCGATTGTAACTCCGGCTGAGCTTTGCAAAGGCAACGATTTCTCCCCTCAGTCTCCACGTACCAATCCAGTGCCGTACAGACCGCTGCCTCCGTTGATTAAAAATGAAATTACATTTGATAAATGTCTAGAATGTCTGGTATGGCTTTCTCCCTGTGTGTAACTCTGAGAGGACACAGAGTTACATTGATTTAATATGAAACTGTGGCCGGTTGTGATGTAATGTATGACAATAATGATTAATAAATGAGGTTTCGCAGCATTAACTGGGCGGGATGTAGACACAACACACTGATTCCCATTTAGCTGTTAGATCTGATTTAGGATTTTCTCAGGGCTCAGATATCAACAGCTGTGTTGCTCTGAGCGACATCTTGTTGGTTTACACCAGCAGTGCAGTTATTGCATACATTTTTATGAGGGATTTAATATAGAATTAAACTGCCACTCACTTTTATCTGTGATTATCTGGTTTTGTCAGATTGTACGCTTGTGAACTAAAACTGGAGGTTTATGGTTTAAACATTACTAGAGCCGTATATGAGAGCAGAAGAAGATTTTTACTGCTCAGGCACTGACAGGATACTGAAGTTTTCCTGACAACTTTGGTGTATTTGCTGAAGTCAGATGTTCTGATGCGTTGCTAAGGTGTTGTTAACTCATTGCTAAGGTGTTGCTAGGCAGTTGCAAGAGTGTTCTTAGGTGTTTCAAGGTGTTTCTGTGATATTTTAGTCTCTGTTCTGGGAAGTTCCTGCTTATGAGTTTGAAAGTCGTAATTATGGTCGGATTATATGATCAACATGTACAATTAAAACTTAATTATGATTAAACCCAATTAACTTGAATCATGATTCTTTAATGAACACGTCTGTCGCTCATAAAGTGGAAGGCTGAGAGAAAATATGTCTGGTAATTATGGCAGTGTGCCGGCGATCATGTGCATTCACTGTAAAATACAGTCGTTTAGAAAAGTAATGGCTTTCTGCTCTGTAAGTCTCATCATCTCTCTCTCTCTCTCTCTCTCCACCAACATTTAAAGGGACACGTCACATTCTTCCATCTTTACTCACCATTATTTAAAATGGGTCATTTTTGGGTGAACGCCCAGCTCACAGGAAACGTTCTCAGAACATTGAATGTTACCAAAAAATTATTGCAGTAATGTTATTAGAGCGTTTGTAATGTTATGTATATGTCAAAAACCTTCTTAAGTTGTTAGTGGAACATTAATATGCTAAATGCTCCTAGACCTTTCTAAAAATAATGTTTTTAACATTTTTGTGAATTAATTAAAACATTAGGGAAACATTCTTGTAAACTTAGCTGGGCTTTTAGCAGGATTTTTGTATTGGAAGCAGTTTCTGTTTTGACCGCTGAACACTGGTTCTGTGGTTCTGTGTTTTGACCGCTGAACACTGGTTCTGTGGTTCTGTGTTTTGACCGCTGAACACTGGTTCTGTGGTTCTGTGTTTTGACCGCTGAACACTGGTTCTGTGGTTCTGTGTGAATCTTCAGTGCAGCAGGTAAGAGTTTCTGACGCTTGTGTTTTTGCCGCTGTCTCTGTGCTTCACACATGACAGAGTCTCGTCTGGAGTGGCGGATGAATGGATTGATCTGTGAGGCGCAGACGGGTAAGATTGAATCAGATAATGTTTAGCAGAGTGTGATTTTAATACAAGATAAAAGTCATTTAAGAACTGAAATATAGAATCTTTACTTACTGTACAGCAAGACATCTGTTTGGTTGAGTCACGTGTATCGTTTCTATAAAGTATTTAAAATGCATCTGTGAGATTATTGGTTAACTTTTGCAGCCCTGTTCCTGCACGGATGGGAATGTTGTTTGTAGGTCAATCCTAAGGGAGATAAAACCCAGGCAGGGTGAAAGTGTGGATGATGTGACTGGTGTATTGGCAACAGAGACACACTTCCTGCTGTATATATTTAAAGCAAAGCTCAGTTCATTATTTCACAGCCATCTGTGCATCTCTCTCTCTTTCCCATATTGATGATTTCCATTTCTCACCTTATGAGACGACATCTCCAGCGTCTCTCTTCCTGTCTGTTTCTCAGCCAATCAGAAGCTGTTGAACTGTTGAACTCATTCTGCTTTCAGAGTAGCTGTCATAAAGTTGTGAATGATTGTCACACACAGAAGTTTAGCATGTTGTGTCAGTGTTGATGTCTGTTTCTCCAGTGCACTTCTGTACATGCAGGGATTAAATCTAATCTGTGTAATGTTACATAACAGCTGTTCACAATATTCCTGTTGTTTGTATTGAATCTGTGTTGTTTGAGTTTTTACCCAATGAAACAGGAGAACAGAAACTGTGTTGATCTCTGCTGATGCATTGATTGCTGTGATGTGTCAGTGGCTGTAAAGCTGTTATCATCCTCTTTTGTCTTTCTGCTTGCGTTAGGAGAAACGGCACTTTTTTACCTGCTATATTCACCAAATGAGTGAGTAGAGTTCACAGTTCAGAAGAGGCCAGTCACAGCAGGCTAGCTGTGAAAGCGTAAGATTGATACTGAGAGACATGAGCTGTATTTGACGTTAGTTATAATAAATGGAGGCAGTTGCTTTGAATGAGTTTATATATCTGATTTATTTAAGGGTGTTTTGTTGTATATTACATTCACTGCAGTCACAGGTGCCTCTCTGTCACCGTCTCTGTTAAAACATTAAATTGCAGAGGTTTGTTAACATTGATGTGAAGTGTAAATCATAAACAACTGCTGACACTGAACCAGATCATACAGAACCAGAACATATGTTACAGACATTTCACGGAAATTGTGACCTGAACTGATAGATTGTGATTATAAACTGACTGTGAATCAGGGTGAGATGAGGAGATTGTGTTAAACGCTGATCTCGTGTTCTTGCTGATTTTGGTGCATTTTTAATAATAAAGTTACACATGGCAGGTTTGGGCGAGCGGTTCGGGGCGAGGGGCCCGCGGGGCGAGACGGCTGCTGTCTGTGGATGGCTGATTGCGCAGCTCCTTTGCTGTTGATTGGCTGCAGTCTCTCATCACAAGCACACTTCAGTAAAACTGACTCGAGCGTCTGAGTGGCTGTTCTGAGAGTTTCTTTATTAATGCAAATGCAGCCTACGGCTCACTTAACATCAGCCGCCCTGTTCTTTATCAGACATATCACGCTTGTCTTAGTTAGTTTGTCTCCGTCTGTCCGATCAGGTCATCATTTTAAAGGCCGGGTAGATTATTTTGTTATGCTAGTTGAAAATCTCCTCACATTCGTTAATTTAATGCTAAAAAATGAAATTGCATTCGTTCTTTAATGCCAGCTTGCAATTTCTAGCCTCTACCCAACCCATAACTATAACATTCATTCCAAGTATAACATTTACACATTTCATAACATTCATATAACAATAATGTTTCATCAGAACCATAAATGTTTCTTTTTTATTTAAAGCACTATTATTATTGTTACTGTTAAATGCCACTTAAAGTGTCTGATGTGTGCAGGTGTGTTTGGAGGTATTGTTCAGCAGTAACTCTGTTCTGAAGTCAGTGCTGGTCTTTTGTGCTGCTGTCACAAATCAAGGCTGGTCTGATCTGTACAGCAGTTGCTTATCACAGGTCTCTAGACACCATGTGACCTCTCGTCTTTTGTGCTGAATCTACAAGCAGAATAATAAAATATGACTCATGATACAACAGAGCGTCGGCTCTCTGTACAGTCTTCTTTATGTCACTCAGACTAGCTAATGCCTGGAGAGAGCTAGCAGTGCACTAGCATTAGCAATCATTCAGGTTGCAGTTGTTTGGCTTCATCAGGAAGACCTGAATGTTCACAGCAGCCTTTTTTTGGTGAAGAATGTGTTTTATCTGTTTATAGATCCAGAGGGAATCTGTGTTTGTTTGACTCCTGTAGGAGCTTTATAAGAGAATTTGTTGGGAATGTTTTCCTCAGGTCATGATGTCACGGTACCATCAGCGGTTTGAGCGGGACTTCCGCAGCGTGTGGGAGCGCAGAGATCGGTGCGTCTCCAACAGCAGCTGCGGCGGTGCGGCTAACGGCTGCGTCTCCACGCCGTCCTCCGTCCCCGGCAGCGGTAACAACCGGCCGGGTCTCCTTCCTCTGCCCGTCATCTCCTCACTGCTGCCCACCCCCGTCACTGGGGCAACCAGCACACCCAACACTGAGCTGGCCTGCAAGCGGCTAGTGCCCACCTGCACCACGTCCAGCATGAAGGTACAGCCACACACACACAGGCTGAGGCTTAATCTGTGTTTACTACTGATAAAACAAATGAACCATTGGTCACAGAATCCATATCTGAGTCTGTAGGAAGTGTTGTTATCGAAACACAGGAGTGCTACACTGTTACTATAGGAAGCTCATGGTTATGTTTTGTAAGGGTTATAACAGTAAAATAGTGAGTAGACTGTTATAAAAGTCATCAGTATGACTCAAATGAAACATTGTGAGAGGAACACAAGCAACATTAAATACCTGTATTGGCATTTTGTGAAGTAATATACAATGAACGTATTTAAAGAGGAAAGAGGATCAATTTTAATTTTGCACTGACTTTAAGTGAGAGACAGTTTTCTCAACCCCTTGCAGAAAATCAGTCTGTTTAAAAGCAGCAAAATATCAGTCAGGACTTGCATTGATTGTGTTTATATGAGCGTTTAGAGGGGAGGAGTAGAACATTTGATTGATTGGTGACATCAGACAAGAAAAAACAGATGAGGGGATTGATGAACTGATGAATTGCGCACAATAAGTCCAGGAAATGAATTTAGAGAGTAAATGGTGTCTGTTAGCTGGATGTAAATTTCATGAGACTTCAGAGGAAACAGTGGTGGTCACGTCAGGTTTAAGAGCGCTGTGACATCGTGTTTGTTTTCATCGCTGTGGGGAAGAAGAGAGATTAAAGCTGTGTGTGGTGTCAGATTTTAGGGTCAGTTTTCCTGTCATTTATGAGTGAAGACCTGCGTTCCCGCGCTCGGCCCCTCATATGATCTGTGAACCATCTCTGATAGTGAGCAGCGTGACTGCTGTTTATTTTCAGAACAGGAAGAATTGGGCGAGTGTTGATGCTTACAAACGTCTCCGTTCAGAAGCGATATAGTTTTGCATCTTTCATTTGATGTGTTGTGCTGTGAAACGCTAGTAAGTGCTTCTTTATTACTCGATGGATGCACACATGATTGGATTGTGTCTCCAGCAGGTCACACAGAGCTGAGAAGTTATTTGCTTGCATATTCAATTACGAATCACTCGGTGAGAAGATTGTGTTTGGCCGCGTGGCCTTTTCATCTTAGTCCTGTGTGCCTGAGACTGACAGATGCCTGAAACACAATGATTTGTAGCGTTTACACTCATTAAAATGCAGAAGTGATCAGTGCTTTTTATTTGAAGTAGTTTAGCTGCAGTTAATGTTGCAGTAAAGTGTGATGCGGTTGTCTTCTCGTAAAAAACGCTGGTTAATTGTTTATGAACATCTTGACCGATATTAACTTGTAGAAATGAGGTCAGGTCAAATTTGTGGTGGCATCTGTTAGCATGTGTCTCTCATTTGTTGTGTTTAGGGTTTGTGCCCTGAGCTCAATTATTAACATCTTGGCAAGACTTTGCTGTTTGCTGATGTCATCCTTCTAATGACATGATGCTATAAATGTGATTTTGATGCTTTTCAAACATGCTTTCCTGCACACGACAGGTTTCTCCTTCATCACGACTGTAGTGTGTTTTCTCTCAAGATGCTTTCTGCACATCTGAAGCTCATTTTGAGCTGAGATTTCTCCTGTTTACATGTAGCAGAGCGATCAGATGGAACGTCGAAACACGGGAAGTCACTCACAAGAAGAAGATGAGAAAATGAAGAGGAGGAAAAATTTTCTCATCATTATACAATGGTTTGAAGGCTTGTTATTCTGCTTTAAGTTGCTCAACTTCATAAATATCTAGAAGTATTTATAAATTGGAAATTGAGTTAATTTGTTAATGCATTAATTTGTCTCACAGGTGTTCTGAAAATGGAAATCTTTCCATCTTTCTTCATTTTAACTTTAACAATTAAACAACAGTTTTACTACAAATTAAAGGAAAAAAACTGTAACTATTGCTGTGCCATTTAAAGCAGAAATGAACCATGGTTTTGCTACAGCAACAATATTTTAACCACGGTATTTATGGTAAAACTATCATTACACAAGCAATAATTATAAATAATGTACCGAAAACAATGGTTACCATTTTCACTGTAATAAAACCATGGCTAATGTGAATTAAACAGCATTTATGTCTGAATAAATCCTGACATTGGTGAATGTCGGTTTAGACGCGTGTCTCTCTCCTGCCCTCACAGCTCTGGGGTCTGAGACCCCTTTAAGAGTCACGTCTTTTTATATTAAAAATGTAGAGCTGGATCCTCTGAAGCCGTACACACACACAATTCATCCCAGAGCAAAGCTGTCCTGCCTAAAGCTTTTCTCAACACCACTTTTATTTGAAGGCCAAAGGAACAAACCAAAGGCCAAAGAGTTTCTGCTTTGAACCTCCAGCAATGAAAGATCTGTCAGGGTGAGGAGGCAAAACTTCCGTCTTTTAAAGAAACGGACGGATTTGTGGAGCAGCCTGCTGGCAGGAATCAACCCAGGATTTCTGTCTCAAAGGTCGTCCTTCAACAGGCCAAAGAGCCGCGAGGAAAATCTGGCTCACTTTACAAGGAGACGGTTCTGACAAATGATGAATCAACAGCTCCTCGGTTCCTCTGGCTGCTGCTCCGCTGGTCTGAGGAAGAAGTTTGGGTGTTGACAGCAGAGACAGGAATAGCAATGAAGAGCATGACTGTGTGGATGCTGAGATTGGCTTTGTGAGAGGCGGACGGAGATGCTGCCCAATGCCTGACAGATTAGAAATGTGGAGGACAGCCAGCCAATCAGATGGAGACGTCTGTGGAGAAGTGTTCCTCACGCATCACCGCGTGGAGGGTTTGAGCACAAACATACTGCCATGGTTTGACATCTTTCTGCTCACGTCATTTAAAGCATTGTTCTGAAGATGAGTTCAGTGATGAAGAAAAACGTGAGTTTAGATCAGTGACTCTCAGAGCTGCTGTGATTTATGTCATCTGTAAAGATACCCCTGATAATGAATCATAGATGTGCTGTATGTTTTATTGTAGTTTGTAATGCAGAAGAGAAATGCAATTAATATGTTTAGATTCATTTTTTGAAGCAAACATTGTACAGGAATATTGTGTATTTTATACTGACAGGTGTTTACATTGTATTTTATTTTTATGGTGTCTCTGCATTGGTCATTTATTCTGTGCATTCAAATAAACACATTCTGACCTGCGAGATGCGACATGTTTTCATCAGCTGCAGGCCAATACAGAAATTGAAGCATTTTAATATGCCAACTAATATGAAACCGGGAATGTAATATTTGGCATTTGGCTTCGCCTGCAGGCACCGGGAACGCGTGCTGAACACATGCGGGTCAGTCACAGATCTGCAGCTGAGCGCATGTGAACTTCACAGCAGTTTCTATATTAATCCCACTGTCTGTCCTGCTGTGCTCCTTTAAACTGCAGTAATCGAACCCGACTTCTGCTTGGCATTAAAACACAAAGCTGTTTCTGCTGGTAATATTCCTAATCGTTCCATGTTTCAACATCAGCTGCAGCTGTTGCAGACATTGTGATGTCTGATATTGAACATCAGACATCATCAGACATCAGTGTTCTCTTTGAGACAACTTTAGCCAGCGCTTACAGAACAATATTGTTGTCTGGGTTATCTATCATATGTTATATTACACAATGTAATATTATAATATACAGTTTAAAAAGAGATGTTTTTCCTGCTTTTATGCAGCTGTCTACCCAATAACTATATTACTTTAAAGTATTGAGGTTGTTTCGCTTGTAGATTAGCTTAAATATTGGTGACCTGGAGCAACAGTCGGTTTTACACTTCATCTGTCAGAACCGCATAATTCCTCCATTGACCAATCAGAATGCAGGATTCCACTGAGGCGTGTAATTAAAGTATATGCTGCAGCTGATGTCATTAGGTCAGCGTGAGATGGACTCACTGAACGACAGCCGCTGCATTTTCACTCGATGCACGCGGTCGATATGTCTAAAAAAATCATTTGATGATAAATGTCTTGGTTTTATTTGCTTCTGTCTTTTCAACAATGACAATTTATTTCACAATTTCAGCTGTGTGCTGAAACTTCTTACTGTCGTTTATTCACTGCAGATGATAAAAACACGAAAATCAGGAGACACATTTTTTAATCCATTATTCAAATCCTCACAATTTCTTGACGTGTAACGGCCAGTCATGTACTTCATTCATTGATGTATGCGAGTGCTGTGGTATGTCCTGTGTTATGTACACGCTGTTAGTTTATGGACATGGTGCGTTTAGAGAGAAAGTGTAAATGAAACCTCATGAGATTCTCGGCTGTGCTGAAGATGCAGACACAACAGCTGCGTACTGCGCAGATGTCTGCTGATCTTGTACAAATACACATCCCATAACATTATGTATTTCAATAGCAGGTAGCTTACACAGCCTAGCCTTATAAAAAACAGATGCTGCTGATAAAAATTAATCCTAGAGAGAAATTAAAGAGTAAAAACTCAAAATCTGTTATTCAGTAAGTAGATGACTCCCTGTAGACTCCCTGTAATCTTATTTTACCCCGATTCACAACAGTAAGTTTAGAGTAATGTTTGTTTCTTTTTCTCTGTTTGGCTTCATTTGACTTCATATGTAATGAAATGTAGTTAAATGAACCTGCAGTCTCATGTTTTAAACAGAGAAAGTTACTGCAGCTTTAATGCCAACAGCTGGAGTAAATCATGTTACTGATATGTAGAATTCTTGTATGTCTTTTGTTTCTCTGTGTTTGTTGTGAAAACATTACAGAATTAAAAGAATGTTTGAATACCATTGGATAACATAATAGAGTAAAGCATCGTCTACAAGAACAGACGCTCGGAAGTGATTAAAACTCCTCCAATCTCCTGAAACCTTTCTTCTCCTGATTTACAGTCAATGCAGGCAGATAAGATTCATTAGTAAATGTTTCTGTATAGATCTCACTTTCAGGCACCTGGTTAAGTTGCTGGGGGCTGCCCTTGAGTTTCCTGCATTATTGATGCCTGTAATCTGGATGAGAGGAGTAATTAAAGAGTGAACACTGCAATATTAACAAACGTGTCTCACAAATGAGCTGTAATTGAGAATGAAGACAGAAATGGATGACGGCTCTGTTTACTCTGTTTCTTCATCAGCAGGTCTCTGTGCTCTCATCAGGAGACCCGCAGGCTCAGCCCGTCCCCCAGACCAGTGGCCGGTGGGGTCAGACGCCCGTTAACCAGAGCACACCCTGGGACACGGACGAGCCACCTGCCAAACACATGAGAGAGAAAGACATCACAGGTACTTTATCTTCTACATGTGTGAATATACAGATATGAGTTTCAACCATTATTTAGAAGTTATCACATATTTGTGTTCAGCTTTGTGCAGCTCAGTGAGATAATAATACAGAAATAATACAACACAAACACACACTGCATTAAATAATGAAAAACAGACATCGTCCTATAAGATGTGTGCTGTCTGTACTGTCTGCTCTCTGCAGGGTCTCTGTGGCTGCCTCCTGTCAGTCAAGCTGGGCTGTTGGGTCACACGTTCGCCCTCCCACAGGCCCCAGCCTTCAGTCCTGGAGTGACCGTCCAGACCCCCATCATCGGCGTAACCATGGCGATGCAGACCCCTGTGGCCCCCCCTCACCCTCACATACCTCCTCCCTTCCAGATGCCACCACAGCCCTCGCAGATCCTGCCCAGCATCTGTCAGGTCAACAACCCCAACAGTCACCTCACCCACCCCGTGGTGCGGACCACCGCCCTAAACTCTTCATCACTGGCCAGCGGCAGCCTGTTGACGAACGGACAGCCTTTCATGACAAACCCTCAAGAGACCTCCAACGGCCTGCAGATGCTCAGAACTGTTGGTCTGGGGAAATACGAGTTCACAGACCGCTGGCACCCCAAAGGTAAATTCAGAAACGTTGTGGGTGGAGTTTTAAGTTATAAGTGTGGGTTGCAAACAGCAGTGAAGCAGTTACGACTCTCAAATATAGCCGATGATCTCAAATATATTTATTCCTACCTGATGTTCACCTTCAACCACAACCTCCGTTCATCCACACCTGCAGCAGAAGAGCCAATCACCATCTTTTACCGTTCCTGCCCAGTCAATAAATTAATGTTTATGATGATTCTATGAGTTCAGAGTTTTAAAAGTTCTGCATTCACATACAGGAGATGAATTGTGATTTAGGATACAGTATGTGATTTAATCAACTTACGGCTAGTGGACGCCTCAAAGTTGTTGGTGTGTCTAAACTGGAGACATAATTTCCATATAAATGGAATCCTTATGTAAATACAGTGTGAATGAATTTCAGTTTCTACATCAACACAGTAGAGAAAGACAGCTTTAATGTACTGTGTCTAATTCCCTAAAAATGATTTATTATTGAAAATAAACTCAGTGATGTTTAAAGAAACTTCACCAGGAACAGTAACAAACTCTTAAAAATAAGAAAAAACTGTGTGTGAGTTTTGGCTTCCGGCAGTCTGTGTGGGTTTATAGCGGAATATAAAACACGGTGTGATCCAGAGGCTTCAGACGGTGTGTTTTCATATCTTTAAGGATTTTAGAAAAGTTTTGCTGGAAAATTAAAATGGAAATATTTAAGATTCTTCAGACATTCAAGGTCACAAATGAAATGTTAGCAAATGTATGGCACTGAGAAGTACCAAACACTGAGTTTATTAAAAAAAGTAAATTTTTAGGTTGTCAGATTGTTTAAAGGAAAGCAATGCATTATGTGATTGTTGTACTTTCCGTAAAGCACCGCTTGTGTTTGTGCTTTAAAACCACCCTGATTTATTCAGCTATATAAAATCTCTTCTGCTGTCTGTTAAACTGAATGTGGAAAGCATTCATCTTCTAGAGACGAGAACATGGAGATGTTTCGTTGTAATTGGTGCTAGGCATGATGGAAAATAAGCCAAAGACAAGTTCATACATTCTAGATGTTTAAGATGAGCTTAACAGTAATTTACTGCTTATAATTGAGTTTGTGTTTGTTCATGGATGTTTAAGAAGAAAAAAACATGCAATTATTTTGGTTAGACATGAATACATGGGCATAACAGATCAGATCAACATATTTCTGTTTTTGCCTCCATTAGCATCTGTAAGTTTCTAGTGATGATCTAAAACTCAGCTGTCCTCCACATGAAGAGCAGAACTCCACAGGTGACCTGTAATGTTATGTTTCAAACAGAGAGGGCAGTAGAGAGGCAGATATACTGGAGTGCAGCTTTAAATACATTCATGTTTATGTCTTGTAGAGGGAGTTGAGCTGTGACACGTGTTCTCCATCTGAGAGCTGCTTTATATGCATGTATTCTCACCATCCCCTGATGTGCTGCACCAGCCAGCAGGCCTGAGAATGTCTCTCAAATCTGCACCTCCATTGTGACACAGTCTCTGCTCTTTTGTGGAAGAAGGACGCGTTTCGCGAGCCCCAGCATATCTCAGCTGTGAGAGACAGGAGATCTGATTGTGATAAATAGATTTGCTCTTTGGATGGTTGTATGTGGGGAAAGTCGTGACACTCATCACACAGTCAGATGCTGAAAGCACTTTGATTTTGAAAGCAAGCAATCATAAACGCAGTACGTCATAATAATGTTCAGAGATACAGTGAGATCTGAACATTAGACACCAGTGATGTATTTATTTGTTTATTTTGCATTCCTTGGTAATTGAATGCATAACATTTTAATACTTTACTCAAAAGTACTGATTTTGGTCCAGAAGGATCAAGAACCTGTTGAAGTTTCAGCCCATAATCAGAATTCTTTCATTATTTAGTCACTTCCAAGATGTTCCAGATC
The DNA here is from genome assembly GCA_036877545.1 of Yasuhikotakia modesta. Classification (NCBI taxonomy): domain Eukaryota; kingdom Metazoa; phylum Chordata; class Actinopteri; order Cypriniformes; family Botiidae; genus Yasuhikotakia; species Yasuhikotakia modesta. The sequence goes on along the minus strand of JBAJNP010000943.1, from coordinate 59,231 downwards.
TGTGAATATCTGATCATCTTCACCAACTTCTTCTCACACAGAGTTTGTGGGACCAGCGGCTGTTGATCTCCACAAGTTAATGTTTGTCTCCATTTATTTTGTGATCTGATCCTAAATATTTTACACTTTTTCACCAAATTAAAAAAATTCAAATTTTATACTGATTTAAACTTTGGGATCCTTATGTGGTTTGTGTATGTTAGAAAACGAAACATAATAATTTCCCAATTTTCCTTTAAAATGTTCCTTCCTGGCCCCAGTAGATTGTCCTGTGCTATTTTCTGATTGGTCCTCACCAGAGAACATTGACCCATTTAAAAAGAGAATCATTTCCTCATCATCTCCACAGCTCAAATTAATAGGGAAAGTTTTAGGCAGAAAATCATACGTCGTCCTTAATAGTTTGTCAGCCATTTGTGGAGCAGTTATTAGAGGAGGATAACATGTTGCTGTAACGTTGTTTAACTGTTTATAACAGCTAATGAATCAAATGACTTAGAGAAACTTGTGTGTTAAACTGATGAAAAGCACGATATATGATAAATGTCAGACGTGATAATCAATTTGTGCACAACTAGATTTCTGCTGACTGTATGTCAGCTGTTGTCTGTAGACTGTTATTATGAGTCATGAATGTATTGTGATTCATAACATTGTGATGTTTCAGGAGCTGTGGAGTGTGTGAGGCTCTTTCAGGGATGATGAAGTCCTTCTGCTTGTGTTATATTTGGTTCAGATGTTATTAATTATACATAAATCATGTCAGATGTGACTCATGCATAAGTTGGGTAATAATTTGATGAATTTCCTGGCCATGAGAAAGTCCAGTCTCAAATGCTGACAGCTTCATTATCTTCATTATCTTCATTTCTTTATGAAAATATTTTATTAGAGTGAAACGAGATCCAGACTTCTCCAGAGGAGCTCACAGAACTCAGCTCTGACTCCAAACATCAGACTCTCACTTTTGTGTTTTTTGTTCCACATCCACATGTGATGATCTGGCTCTTTTTCAGCTGGTTTTACATGCACATGATCTTTTGCTCTGTGTTGCTGTCGTGCCACATGTGAAAATAACTCTTTGTTTTCTCTGTCTGTTCTGCAGAAATGTTGAAGGAACTGAACCATCAGCGGAGAGAGAGAGAATTTACAGACCTGAAAATAATTGTTGAAGGCAAAGAGTTTGAAGTCCATCAAAATGTTCTAGCTTCCTGCAGCTTGTATTTCAAGGACGTGGTGAAAAGGTTTGATCTCCTCCAGATCTTCTGCTCTTCTTATAGGACACATTTCTGTCACCTTTCCTTTCACTCTTTTGCAGGTGTGAAGGTGACCATGTTCATCACAGGGCCAGTAGCCATTCTCTCTCTCTCTCTCTCTCTCTCTCTCTCTCTCTCCCTCCCTCTCTCTCTAGCTCTCTCTCGCTCTCTCTCTCTCTCTCTCTCTCTCTCATTTACTAAGTGTGCCAGTTGACATCTGATTGGGTGAAGAGGTTCCATGACTGGGAGTTTTTCCGTTGTAAATGGTTTGTAAATGTCAAAACAAATTGAAAGAGTTTGAATTTGGCTCAGATCACCTGAGGTGTCCGTCTGAAATCACCTGAGGTGTCCGTCTGAAATCCGGGTATTAGAAAACAGGTTGTTTCGTGTTGATGTTTCACTCAGTGTTGGAGTAAATGTTGCTTTAGATGGATGTTTATATTCATAATCACAACATACCATTTAGTAGATGATGTTGCATTATTGCAACTCGCTATAGACTACTCAGTGCTTTCTGTCAGTATGTGAGGAAACTTTCAACCAGCATAACAAAAACTGTTTCTGGAAAAATCATCTGCCTGCCTTTAACGTCTGACTGGTGTGTGTGAGCTGTGGTAGATTCAGTGAAGGTTGTGTGTGAAACCTCTCTAATGCTTTCATATTCCTGCCCAATATAACGTGATACGACCCCTTCGAGCACAGATGTGTGCGAGGCGTGAGCGTTTGATTGTGAATTTAGTCTGAGCTCCCTCACAAGCACAAGCAATGAAAACTGCATTAGTAGCAATAACACACAGCGGAGATCTCAGCCTGTTCTCACTGAAGCACAAAATGTGCTGAAACACCTCAAAGCCATTTGAGTTGCGGCGCTTGTAGAAAAGCTACAGCGCACAAAGTGTGTCTCTGGAGGGGCAGTTTAACTCTGTAATCAGCATCTGTAGATTGTCCTTAGATGTTACAGCAAAGACGTCTCATGTGAAAGATCTCATGTGTTTCAGTCCGTCTGTTTCCTCCTGACAAACCACCTCAGACCAGCTTAAATTTCTATGTTGGTTTACCTCACCTAACAGTGAACGTTCCCAGAACCTTGGCTTATGTTTATAAAACTGTTTTGCTGTAATGTTAGTAAAATGTTTATTTCACTTTGTCATTGACAAACATTCTAAAACATTTATTAATGCAGAACCGACAGCCGAGTTCAACCTCATAGCTTTCAAATGGACAGTTTAATGTGCAGTTTAAGAGCAAAACTTCACACTACATTAAAGCCGACATCAACAGCTTGGAAGAATAAAATCAATGTTGCATCGTGATCTGCAGCCCAAGCGTTCTGTAAACATGCCTGCATGATTTATTAATCAGAAGTTTGTAGTGGCAAATATTAGTGATCTAACACATCTTCTGTTTAATTATTTGACTTCTGTCTGTGATCTGTAGGGCAAATAAAAGGTCTGCTATAAAACATGCATCCAGGCTGTATTAAACATTGATTCTGGAGAATGATACGAGTGATAGTGTAAGCTGAGTTTAAGAGCAGAGACGTCTGATGAAACTTTGATGGGCTTAAATGCTCAGGACTCATCAGTTAATCATTGATACGAGTGAAACGATCTGTTCATCTAATGATGTGTAAAGGACACCTGCTGTATTTATCCTTCTCACAGAAAACACGCATTAAAAAAGTGCTTCATTCATTTAGCAAATTAAGTGCTGAGTGGATCTGTGTTGGATGTGATGTATTTAGTCATTAGTGTGACTCCTCGTCATGCACGGATAGAAAACCGTTTCACTTATGAATGTCTCAATATCTCCAGAGTTCCTGCCAGACTCTGCTGCTTTTTGTTGAATATTTATGTTTTGTTTTGGCAGCGCATCCATCATAAGATCATGCTGGGATTTGCTGTATTAGCATAGATGCTGTTATTAGCGTGAGACGGATATCTAGTGTGTTGTCACGTTTCAGTTTGACAGCTCTTCATTTGCTTAAAAACGTTTACAAAGTTTACAGTTTGTTGTAATCTTACACACACACACACACACACACATATAAAAGACTGCAACATGCAGAAACTGTCTGTCTTTTATTTAAGAAACACTAATTTAAAGAAAGTTAGGTTTCTGTGTAAATTCTAAATGCATGCTTCATTATCTAGTTGAATCAATGCAATAGTAGGAAAAGGATTAGGATTCTGATAACCATATAGATTTTTGTTTTCAGGGCAGGCATGTGTTTTATAATTGAGAATAAAATTATTGCTCACATGGCTAGAAACTCAAATAAAAAACTCCCAGTAATCGTGTGCAACAGTCCATTTCAGTCTCTAATTGGCTGATCTGAGGAAAACGAGAGGACTGAATTTCTCTGGTTTGTTTTTCTGTCTCTCATGACGATTTTCCACCTGTAAATGATCGACCTACGTTCTGCCTTTCTTAATATTTCTCCTCCTCCACTGACACCTGACAGCAATAAACTGCATTTTTGTTTTTCTTTTCAGGAGTAACATCCTTGTTTTTTCAGCCACCTCGAGAGACCCGCCTCACCTCCCGCCACACTCACACTCTTACAACAACTAATGTGCCGTTCGTACGCAGGCTGAGGTGAACTCTGCTTTGGCAGGTCTTTGAAAGTAAATCCACGTCCCAGTCATGGAATCAACCCAGTTCTCTGTAGGATGGCTGCTGGTTCCCTGTGGCAGAACAGTTTTTACCCTCTCCTTTCCTCCCCCGCTTACATCATCCTGTCTGTCTGTCTGTCTGTCTGTCTGTCTGTCTGTCTGTCTGTCTGTCTGTCAGTACATCTGTCAGTCTGTCTGTCCTCACATCCACCTTATTTTGCAATGCAAAAGTATAAGTTTTTTTAAATGTGAGACTTCTGATTCATTAGATGTACCCAGCTAACGTTCTCTAGAAGCACTTTAAAAGTTCTTTCAAAGTTATTTTAAAAACATTCTTGCTGTAATGTTAGTACATGTTAGTAGATTTTTATATATAAAATTATAAACAAAGACATTTTGAACATTCCTATAACTTTCAAAACAACAATAGGAAATGTTAGGAAAACGTTCTTACAACCTACAATTGTTAGCTGGGACGACTCCAAAGGTCTGATATGTACAAGGACAAAAATATGTGCATGCTTCTCAAAAAATAAGGTGGATAAAGTGCTTAAATCTTCTTCTGTTTTCCTCTGTGCGCTGTAATATCCTCAGTCTGCTGTTATCTTTCTGAACAAACACAATATGTGCTGGATTATGAGGTTTAGCATCTTAGAGAATCTCAAAAGACTGACACCCAGACAGTAGAAAAAGCTGCAGTCCCTGCTGAGACACCGCAGTCAGTCGTCACGCTCCACACATTTTTAAACATGTAGAACGTATGAATGCACAGCAGCACGCAAGTTTCCTCAACTTACTTTCCCAACTTCCTGTCACACTCACTGAACAACTTTATTTAGTTGACGCTCTGAGTCCGTTTCCACAACTTGATGGATTTTTAATGGTTTTTTAATCATCGTTTTTCCCTGTTTCTGTTGTTGTGTGAGGCAGAAGTTGTGGGCTGCAGTTTAACTTCTGTTTGTGTTCCTCAGGTTATCAGGAGAGAAGAGGAACGGTGAGAAGATGAAGATGACGATGAGTAACATCAGCGCTGATGTTCTGGAGCTGCTGCTGGAGTTTGTCTACACCGGCTCGCTCATTATCGACTCGGCCAACGCCAAAACTTTACTGGAGGCGGCCAACAAGTTTCAGTTCAGCACTTTCTGCAAAGTCTGCGTGTCGTTTCTCGGTAAGTTTATTGTTTTCCTGACACATTAAACTAGTTTGAGCAGCTAAAGAATAAATTCATGCATTTGTGTGGTTGAGTTTGAAAATTGTTCAGTTGAGCACAGAGTCGGCCTACATAATGACAACATAATGTTATTTCAGTTCAGTTTGTTAATATTTACAAAAAAATGAAGGTGTTTGATCAACAGAACAAGTTAGTTTTTGAATAAAGAAATTGAATTACATTTCTGTGGTATTAATGTTGACTACTGAAGTTTTGGTATCGCAACATTCCTGCTGTAGCTTTGAGCAATTTACTGAAACTTCATGATGAACCGAGAGGATGTTCATTTTTCATTCTGTCTGTATCTCACACTTTCCTGTAGATTCAGTTTCTTTCCTCAAAGCCTGAAGCTTGTGTTATTTTGACTGACAGATGTACACACACACACACACACACACACAGACACGCACACACTCACTCACACACACACACACACACAGACACACACACACAGACACACACACACATAAACTCACTCACACACACACACACTCACACACACACACACACACTAACACACACACACACAGACACACACTCATACACACACACACAGACACACTCACACATAAACACACACGCACACACACACACACACACACACACATAAACTCACTCACACACACAGAGAGGTGAATCAGAATTGCAGTATTGGGAGTTTTGTGCACATTTGAATTAAGAGTGACTTTTATATTTCAGTTTAATTTCTGAGTTTGAACTGAGTAGAAATATGTTTTGAATTTAAAAGTTGGAAAAACATTTTAAAAAGTTTATCCAGCTGCTCTGATTGTAGTTTTTAGTGATGCTTGTTGTCATCATCTTAAAATACAAACTGTTTCCTAAAATGTTATGAATTATTCAGATTTACATCGCTGCATACAAAATGTGTTCATGACATGTATCTGGTGGGATTGGGTTCATAGAAAAGCAAGTATTTTATTTCTGTAATTGAAAGCACAAACTTTCATTTGTGTCCCTCATGAATTGCACTGTTTTAATTTGGTGCAGTTGTGTTTATGTGACATTAATACAGTCAAATGGTTTACAAACACAGTTTCATGTTAAATTTAAGCTGTGATAACCTGCTATTATAGCTGTGCAGTAGAAACAGAGGGACAATTTTGGAGATGTTTTGTTGACCTTTTGTGTGGTAGAAAAGGTCTTTCTTCACTAATCAGAGTCCCCAGAGAATCTCACGCTCCGTGTCCAATCCATGCCTGAGCTCAGCTCTGTTTCCTGCTAGCTGCTTCCCCTCAGCTAAACACTCAGATAAACGTAATCTTCCAAACATTTGTGTTTCTCTCCCAGAGAAGCAGTTAACAGCCACCAACTGCCTGGGCGTTCTGGCCATGGCTGAGGCGATGCAGTGCACAGAGCTCCACAACATGGCCAAAGCATTTGCTCTTCAGAACTTCCCTGAGGTGGCCAGTCAGGAGGAGATCCTGAACATTTCTAAAGAAGACCTGGTCAGCTACATGTCCAACGACAGTCTGAACACTAAAGCTGAGGAGCTGGTCTATGAAACAGTCATCAAATGGATTAAAAAGGATCTGAGCAGCAGAGTCCAGGTAAGACACCAGTCATAAACACACCATGTCTTGTGATGTAGTTGTTTTTTACATTTTTAAAGAACTTTATTAGCTGATTCTCCTCATGAAAATTAACCATTTGTAGAATCACAGATTTATTACCAATTCTATGGTTAATGATGGTTAAAGTAATGGTTGCTGTAACAAAACCATGGATGATCTGTGGTTACTGTGGTTTACTTGTAGTAATCCATGGTTAATTTTCATGAGGGTCATGGCAGTTTGATTAAAGTTAGTAACTAAACTTTGCAGAAGTTGGAACAAGAGCACAAGTGAAACTGTTTCAAACAGAAAAGAAAAGAATCTGTGAACAAACATTCAGAATGTAAACCAGGCTGTTGTTGCATCATTCAGTGTTTACCCACGGCTGAACTTTAGGAAGACTGTATCTTCTGTCTGCATGGAGCTTTCATGCAGAGATGTGTCTGCATCTTCCTGGAGGATGGATGATCTTCATCCTTTTGAAGGTGACAAAATGTGTTACCATAAATAAATAGAAAGAAACTGTCCTTTAGCTGCAGATGAAATCTGCTTTGCAAGTAATCAGTTTGAGGAAACAGCTTATCATATTGTCCTGAGAACGTTCACTCAGTCTTCATGTTTATTCCTCTGCTCATGTTGATGTCTGTGGAAGTTTCCAGAGTCGCTGCTTTCAGAAGAATCCTGCTAACGCAGAGGATGAAAGATTTATGACGCCGCGCTCGTGCTAATGTTGTGACAAGATTATCGCCCTGAGACGCGTTTACTGAACGCCGCCTCATGTCTTCATGTAAAATCTACTAAAAGCCGCTTGAATACACGCTATAATCTAGCAGAAAGCAGGAGAACTGGCGTGGAAAATGACACGCTCTCTGAGTAAATCTTCAGCTGGCCATCAGAGCTCCAGCACTGCGGCTGAGGTAACCATAGAAACACAGGCCAGGATGTCACAAAAGATGAACGTTTACTGTAATTATGGGGTTTTGACAGCAATATGATTCTATTGATGATATCGCTTCAAAGTAAATGATTCTTAATACACTGAGATTGGATCCAGTAACTTTTGACATTCGTTTAAAGGAGTATTTAAATGTTTACAATAGATCTTAGGCAAGTTTATTGTGTTAAAGGTGATTTGTGAGTATCAGAGATGGCCGGTCATTAATCAAAGCGGGAGCGGATTTTTTAATGTTAAAAATGTCCAGAAAGCTGGACTTTTGTTCCTGGAACTACGTTTTTTAATGTTTTTGTTAGTGGAAATGTAAGGGACACATTCTGACAACCTATATGAGTTTGCTGTGTAGGGGCTGTTTCCATTAACAGATAAATGGCTGCTAGCGACTTGACTGTGATCTCAACGGTGTTGCGATGCTGTGACACACCGTACAGCCGACGTTGGAGCTTTTTTCACAGTCAGCAGAGGCTGACAGCATCTTGTTCTTACACTAATGAAGAACAGCGTCAGTTTGCATCAGTTGTCATCAGACTGACTGACTGTAGATGCGTTGGGCTGAGACTGCCGTCAGCTGCCTCTGTCTGATAAATACATTTGCCTGTGTTTCAGCTCACTGTCTGGAGTGTGAAACCAGATCAGATGCTTGAAAGGGAAGCAGCAGAGATGAATGCGATGACCTCGTGTTTATTTGACCCCAGTCTGCCTCCATTGAGGAGGAAGTGTAGAGAAAATCAATCTGAAAACAGACAGAAATGAACTTCTGCTACACGCCGCTCCCCTGAGGTTTGTGTGAAATCTCAAATCCAGCGTGACACTGAAGCAGAACTCTGAAAAAACACACAAAACACTCGGTTATTTATTCTCTCCTTCAGCTCTGCCTGCCGTCTGTTCTATTATTCTGCATATCGAACGGTTTCTCCGCCGTTTTACAGAACACTATATAAATCACATCACGGTACGCCGCGGCTTTTCTGGTGAGCATCGGTTGACGGGTCTAAATATGGAAATTTATGGAGTTCTTTACCCTGAAATCTTATTTTAAAAAAGCCTCGGGGTGTTGGGAAAGACACAGAAGCTGAAAACAATTATGTTTCTCCAGGCTTTTCTGTCTGTTGACCAAAGCTAATTGCTGTTTTATGAGTCTTTTCTTGAGTTTAGTGCCACAGTTAGCTGCAGTTAGTGGGTTCGGATAATTCAGCATTAAAACACACACACTGTAATTACAGTAAGGCAGCTGTAAACACGCTTTTAAAGAGTTGACCTGGATGAATATCCAGGCAATAAGCCTTTTGTGTAACCTGTGAGTATATAATAGTTTTCTGTTAAGGGTTAGTTTGGATTAACTTAGTTAAGGCTGTTAGTTTGGGTTTTGTGCACGGTGGGGTGTGGGAGTTAAACACATGAAAGTATCTCTCACATTATTATAGATATATAAGTCATACAGTGGATATATAAGTATACAGTGTATTTACAGTATTTACAGTATACAGTATATTTCTTACATTCACTTTTATACATCTGTCCCACACTTTTATCCAAAGGGACTTACAGTGCATTTAAGTTGTGTGTTTTCTGTCAGTTTGTTTGTTGTTTGGTATAGTCAGGATTCTTGAAGTTGAATCTAATGATGGACAGTTTTTGAAGGTGTCTTATAAACAGATGAAACTTCTGATGTTTTCATTAACACAGATGGTGTTTGTTTGTGCTTGTCCAGCTGTAAAAGTACTAGAATGTCCTACATGTGTCTGATGATGAAATATACAGTTCATGTTGAGTCTGGGAATAATGTTGGAATTAGACGTTTATATATATATATATATATATATATATATATTATTCATAACTCATGAGTTTTTTGTGAGGTCTGTGATAGCTTTGTGCTAAATTTTTAACTCATGTTAATAAGTGGTGTAAGTGGTTAGAAAACAGCTGTAATTATCCGCCATGTTTGCTCATATAATCTTAACCTGTTAAATCAGCATAAAGTGACACTATACAAAAATCTAGCTCTTCTCACAGCCTATATATGCTCAGTCAGACCAGCTAACTGCTGCTTAGTTATGTTCAATCTAGTGTATGTATGTTTATTTTAATATTTGGCGTGACTGTATACATTTCACACAAACTGTATAACATTCTAATATTACTTTCAGGTTTTGTTTGCATTCAGGTTGTGTGTTCTCGCGTGTTCTCGCGGTTCTGAAACGTTCCGGGATGGTTCGTCTCTCTGGTTTAGTTGTGTTGGTTTTAGAAGAGGAGCGCTGCACTCATCCAAAATACCTCCCAAAAATGACAAGTTCCTCACGGAGAGAAAAGCTGCAGGTGATGTGGACTGGAATACATTGACGGTTTTGTGTTGACTGAAGGATTACGTTTCTTAGTACAGCTAATGTGATGTAGAAGCTCCTCAGATAGATGATGGCAGAAATACAAAAGCAGCTGAAAGCACTTTTAAACGCTGTTGAAGAAAGAGAGAACGCTGTTCATTCACAGAGAAAATGATTATTGTTCAGCTTCACTGTTAGAACATGTTTAACCTGCTTGTGTTTTTGATAAAAGCGTTTATAATGTTGATAGTTGATCAACAAAAGTTGATAAAAGCGTTTATAATGCTTATGCTGTATGTACACACACACAGACACACACACACACACACACACACACATTAATTACATAAACAGCATGGAGCGCCACACAACGAGCTGTTCTCACTATATATGATGTCACTTCCTGGAGGATGATCAGAAAATAATAAATCATGGAATATATATGAACATTAACAACAACTTACAGTTTAACTTCACACTATTTAGAAGAGAAACATTTTTGTGTGTTCTCTGAGATTCACACCCACAAATTCTGTACCAGATACAGGTCTGAAAAAGCCTAATATAATCCAGCTTTACAGCACAATTGTGAGTTTAATATTTAATCAGTTTTAATGAAGACATGAGGGGATCTGAAGATGTGTTGTAGAAGGAATCAGACTCCTGGTCTGAGTGCTTTGATGGCGTCTGTTTTCACGGGTCATTTGTCAGAGGGAGTCTGAGGTTTGTTGTTTATCTCCTCACGCAGACGTTCTTACAGAAGTGATGCTGTGTGGCTCTGCTGCTGTTACTGACTGCGCATCTCTGCGTATATTCCACAGAGAGAAACTGGTTCTGGACACGTTTAATCTGTCTTCCTTTCAGTCCTGTACGGCTCCCCATCCATCACAGCGCGCTCGCGGCGTCTGCGTGTCAGTCTGCTGTCCCGCCGCAAGAATAAACCCTGTGTGTGCACATCCTTATCTAATGTATTTTTAATGCAAGGCTGCGTGTGTGTGTGTGAGTTTGTGTCTGTCTGTGTGTGTGAGTTTGTCTGTGCACATGTGGGTGTGTGTGCATGTGAGTTTGTGTCTGTGTGTTTGTGTGTGTGTGAGTTTGTTGATGTGTATATGTGTAGACGTTGTTTTGCGTTTCTTACCACCGTCACAGCCTCCAGCACAGAAACTCCAGGAAAGTTTGTGAGTTTCACGTTCTGTTAGCATCTGTTCTGATTGGATCTGAGAGCAGCTGGACTTGATTTATGGCTCTGATAGATACATTTTATATTTACAGGCGGCAGGATAAACATCTCAGCTTTAATTCTGGCATGCAGTGTGCGGCTCTGGGGATTGTTTGTTGTACGACTTGTTAATGTGAAGAACATGTCGAGTGTTTCTGGCCGTGCGGAGAGATATTAGTGAGTTTTACTGAAATGTCCGATTTCATTTATTTCTGGGGGGGTATGTGTGTGTGTGCACTTGTGTGTGCATGTGTGTGTTTGTGTGGGTGTGTGTGTCTGATGCTGCAGGTTGTTGTTGGCAGACTTTGACCATCTGTAAATCATTTATTTCTCACAGCAGTTGTACTGGACAGAAACACAATCAAAGTTTGATGTGTGTAGACACTTCTGCTCACAAACATTAATACACTTTCTGTTCTAAAGAATTTAGGCTCCCGGTGACATTTCTACCTATTTGATGATTTTTGCATGTTGGCTTGTGAGGACAGTGTGATCTGGGGTACGGTGCCATGACAACGTGTTGGTTGTTGCCCCTCTGTTTTTCAGTTCAGGGTAAAGACTGTCCGAGTGAAGACAGTTTAGCGACCGTCTGAAATAACCCTGATTATTTATTCCTGGAACACGTTGTTTTTTCTGTTTTAGTAAATGTTCATTTTTAATACCAAAGCAAAACAAACTGCACTTTTACTCTGTCACACAGCCTCCAGTATTTTGTGCTAAAAATGTCTGATGCAGTATCTCAAATCTTCAGCTGAAAATTCACAATTTATATGAAGCAGAAATGTCTGACACAAAGTTTAATCTCACTATGACAGAGAACAGAAGGGCAGATGTTTTAACTAGCCACAGATGAAATGAGAAAGCTCTAGTTTTTACTTTCTTCAGATCAATAACAGTGTAAAGAGAATCAAACACACGCACAGAGGTTTCAGTGTCTGTTCTGTAAATGCAGCTCTTGTCTGGTCTGCAGACGTCTGTGTCTCAGGTGCAGCCCTGTTTCAGTGTCCAGTTTGTTTTCAGAGCAGGTCTCAGATCAGTATGTTGGTGTATTTATTAGTTTATTGGGAGAATACAAAGGTTTTCCTAGAAGAAATCAGTATTCAAAACAGTTTTATGGTTCTGACTAGATTGTGGGGAAGTTTGGCAGCAAAATATTAGTATTCTGTGATTTAGCTGTAAAATATCACGGGACTCTCAGAATAGATCCATCCATCTGTTAATCGCCCGTCCCACAAGACGCCCCTAATCTTTAATTAGGAGAGAAATGGTTGCACTCAAACCTCCATGTTTTCTGCATTATTAAGCATTACACACCTGTCCTGTCTGCCAGTCAGCGGCTCTCAAATGTTGAATCTGATAAATCATATATGAATCTTCTGACAGATTTCCTGCAGCTCAGAGCTCTTGTGTTCTGATCCGGTATTCATGGTATGAGGGTCTTGCTCCCTCATGGCATGACATTATGGTGGGTGTTCTCAGCTGAATCGTGAGCAGGGATGGGTTTGGACTTCTGATCATTCAGTCGATAAGAGCTGATTGCTTCAGCTGAGAGGGAACGCTTGTAATCCTGCGGGATTTTTCCCTCAACCCGCCGGCCTCTGATTGCTAGACGCACCTTTGCACAAAATCCTTCATTTATTTGATCCGTTCTCATGCGATGACGATCTACAGCTCCAACCTAAAATGCCAGATTGATAAACTCTGAATGGAAGATGCAGATGTTTCCAGTGGATGTTTCACCAGAGACACAAGTAAAATGCCACCAGTGTCCCCAGTATGTTTCCTCCTTTGTGCTTCTCGACCAATCAGAGCGCTCCGGGAATGTTGTGCATGCTTGCATACAAATGTTTTTCATACCAGATTATTTGTCCAAACAGGTCTAAAAAAATTACATTTTTTTCTATTAAAATAAAATGTTTTTATTAGACTTTATTGGATAAGGAGAAAATGTGAATTTATGGTTGCCATAACAGTGCTGTGCAGTTGATAAGGTGTTGCTAGCTGGTTGCCAAGACATCTAGAAAAAAAATCCGGAAATCCATGTTGTGATTGTTCACCATGGCAAGCCCTCACTGTTGACCATATAGAAAATAGGCGAGTAGAAGTCGAGCTGTCCTCATGTCCTCCACTCACAAACAGCTGTTAGTGTGGCATTACTGCCCAACAGCATTATGGGAGTTTAACAGATTATGTTCTATATACATGTTTAAACTAAAGCATCATTTGTGTTTTATGTGCTACTCCTGACACACATTCAGGATGTTTAAATCTGACCTTCAGTTTCTCTTTTCTTATTTCTCACTGATTAGTTTTATATCAACTTTTTTCATTCTTTTTATTCTAATTTAATAACACTTAATGTTTTTAATCTCAGCTTTTCTTTCATATTTTCTTTTCATCCATGTTATGCCCTTTTATTTTACTGCAGCATGTGTAAATGTGTGATTATCTGTTAGTGTAAATCATTTGTTTCATTTGTGTGTTTGTGTTGAAACTTTCATCTGACAATGACTTCTGATTGTTGTTTGATGCTTTATTAGATGTTTGTTTGCAGAGATTTTGTCATGTTTGATTTATATGTAACAGAATCTGTATTGTGTTTACAATGACACCGAACTGACTAACCAAAGGTTACAAAACACCAATATGATTTCATTCATTTATAGGTTTTTAACAGATCTATACATTAATATACTGTTTGTTTATATTGGGTAAGATTATAAATCTCTCTCTGTCTTTCTTTCTCTCTCTCTCTCTCTGTTCTCTCTTTGTCTCTCTCCCCCTCCAGCATATATCTGAGCTGCTGGCTGTGGTTCGTCTTCCGTTTATTCACCCCAGTTACCTGCTGAATGTTGTGGACAACGAGGAGCTCATCAAGTCTTCTGAGGCCTGCAGAGATCTGGTCAATGAAGCCAAGCGCTACCACATGTTACCTCACGCCCGGCAGGAGATGCAGACGCCCAGAACTCGCCCTCGTCTGTCTGCAGGTATCACCTTCAGATGAAGCTCTTGCAGACTAGCATGACAGCAGACAGCTAGCTGTGTTCACAGTCATCTGTGAGTGACTGATACAGCAGTTTCATTTAAGCCATTCAGATCATTTCAGATTAGTGCATTACAAAACGGCCTTTCCCACATAAGAATGTATTTGATATCTTGTGTTTTATCTTAGAAGAGTGAGTTTGCTGCCTAAAGCTTGTAAGAGTCTCGTATTGGGTGTATGTGGTTTTGAACAGTGTCCAAGTCAGATATCAAATATGAAAACTTTATTTAAAGCATCACCCCAAAACTTGTGAATCTCTGTTTAACACATAAAATCAGCAACTGAACAGTAATAAGATCAGTCAGTCGTGCTACAGGAGGAACAGGTTCCGGTTCTGACCGGGTTTGAGTCGCTGTTGAGCAGAAGTTCTGGACGGCAGCCACAGCATATATTCAGTGGGAGTCATGCACCTGTGAGACAGAACTGAGCTGCAGCCAGTGTAAATTTCACCTGTGTGTACTCAACACAATCTGTGCTGCAGGACACCGTAGAGATTACTACACCAAACCAGCGGTTCACATTACCTGCAGACGATAATAATCTCTTCATGTCTTACAGTCCTGTTCACATCCTGTGATGTTGTTCAGTGGTGAGAATCTGTTTGAGGAGACGTTTGTTGGTGCATTTAAATAGATTTGAAGATTGCAAATACAGATTATGTATTATAAAAGCTTACATTTTATTTTATGTTGACTGTTATGTGTTTGATCAAAAACTTATTTTGTTTGTAACCTAAATGTTTGTATTGCAGCTTTAAACTCAACAAAGAAGAATTCAGGCTCTCATTTACAAGATATTATTCAGCACTGGTTTTGGTCTTGCTGAGCTTTTGGTCTTGCTGAGTTTTTTGCTGGTATTGGGGAAAATTAAATCCAGAAAGCCCCATGAATTCTTTTGATGTCATGATCCTGCAGTGATGTGAAGAGATGCAGAGGTGAGGTGGGTTGTGACGGACCCCCGCAGTCAGTCTCTAATGCCACGGCTGGGAGGAGAGAGACTCACACAGCGGGCGGTTCGCTGTGAGTTAGAATGGCACAGACCCCAAGCCCTCATTCTAAGCAGCATTAGCTTGTTGCAGGTAATGCGAGGTCGCATGCAGGGTAAGATGCAGGCTCCTCTGCTGTAGATGTTGTGTGGAGGCAAGAGTCCAGTATGACCATCATGTGTCTTTAAATGAAGTCTCTGTGATGGACAGGTGAGAGATTTAGTTTAGTTTGTATTTCTCTCAGCTAAATAATCCATCACTAAAACAACACACCATACATTCACAACTCATCTTATCAGATCATTATTTAAATGAATTCTGCAGTATAGTTAGTGCCCTCAAACGTGGTTCATTTCTGCAGGTTCATGAAGGTGTTGTGAGAGTCGTGCATTTCTTCATTTTTATCCTTTTCAGGAGGAAAACGTTGACATTTAATTTTCTGCCTTTAGAGAGGCGCGACCCTTCCTGCCACAGAAAGTCCCTGTTTCTCTTTAAAGACGATTTCATGAATTTTAAGCTGAAGATCATGTTTTTCTGTGAAGGTCACCATTTTCTGTGAATCTGATTCCCTAAACAGAACTATATGTTGGGTTTTTATTTGTGGGGACTGTTCTCTGTGCTTTCTGGCTCTCGCTGATATTTTCTGAACATCAGAATATAATGTTTGTGTCTTTTTTAGAAGAGAATATTTGTAATCTCCCCAAAATTGTTCAGTGGCTCAATGTTGTTTTCTTGTAATATTCTTTTTCATAGGAAATATTTCTCTTCTGCAGCAATATTTCTCCCTCCATGTTATTTGGTCTTTTTGGGTGTATATCAAACAGAAAACAAATTAAATTACAGGCACATGAATTTGTGGCGCGTGCTGTCGGCATGAACACAACATTTCTCATTTATTTTACAGTTTCCTGCTCTTTGAGCGTTTGAATGAATTTTCTCCGTAGCATGTTTATTGCAGAACCCAACACTGACATACAAACCGAACCGGGATTGGTCACTTTCCCGTCTAAGCGGTCGGTTCTTGTCCAGAACAAACGAGCTGCAAAGTGAAACAGATTTGATGTTAGGCTCTGTAGAACCAGTCCAGCCCGGCCAGAGCAGCAGGTTATTTTTGGTCATGTCAGAGTTTGTTTTCTCTGCTCCCTGCAGGTGTGGCGGAGGTGATCGTGTTGGTGGGGGGACGGCAGGTGGTCGGGATGAACCAGCGCTCGCTGACGGCCGTCACCTGCTTCAATCCCCAGAACAACAAGTGGTTCCCACTGGCCAGCCTGCCGTTCTACAACCGCGAGCTGTTCTCCGTCATTTCTGCGGGGGATAATATCTACCTGTCAGGTAATCGGAGAGACAGCGTCTCTTGCTGTCCACCACCTCCTGCAGGTGTGCCTTTTATATTCAGAGTGTGGAGAGCTGAGAGGAGGAGGATGGCGTTTCTTTATCTGGCTGTTTGTTGTTTTATGATGCTACTAAGATATTCCTGCAAAAGCTGTTATAAAATCTATATCAGAGGAAATAAAGGCCACACTTTAAAGATGTCAATTTGTTCATGTCTGAAAATGATATCTGCGCTGTATTGTCTGAACACATTTATTAATTTATTAATACATAACCACAGCTTTTAAAGATGTTTAGAACACAACCCACGGTGAACATGCATGTCATTCCTGTAAAGCAGATTTTGGTAATGAAGTGACATATTGCAGCTTTGACATGTAAAAGCTGAGACAGAGATTTAGTTTTTAATGGAAGTGTGATGAGCCGGGAGGGTGTAAATTAAGACTTCAGCTTGAGTTTCAATGTGTTTGTTCCCTCTCTAGGCGGCACAGAATCCGGAGTGACGTTAGCAGATGTGTGGTGCTACATGTCTCTGCTGGATAATTGGAATCTGGTCTCTCGGATGACAGTGCCGAGGTGTCGACACAACAGCGTGGTGTATGATGGGAAACTGTACACCATTGGAGGGCTCGGAGCGGCTGGAAACCTGGATAATGTGGAAAGGTAGCATCCCACAATCTGCTGTTTAAATGAAACCTTTATTGGAAGCCATTAGATGTTCTGGACAGGCCTGAGGTCAGCTGTTCCTGCTGGACTATCTGATAATTGGATCTGTGATGAAGTATAGCCAGAGTCTGTGCTGTCAGCTGACTGTGACAGAGATGTATGAGCTGGATAGAATCAGGTGTCGCCCTGATTATAGTTATAATCCACCGTTACGTGGAGATCGTGACATAATCAGCTGATTTTAAAACACTGGAATGGAAAATAAAAAAAAAAGGTGTAAACATGCTTTCTGTTAAACACAGATTTTTAGAATAGATTTTATATTCTTTATCATACAACATCACAGAATGTTCACTAGATTGTTTTAGATAACAGTATTGTATTTTATTATGAATGCATTTAAATCTGTTGATTATATGATGTACTGTAAAGAGAAAATGACTGCATCTGGTTTTTCATGCTGCAATCTGTACTTTTGCCTCTCTGTCACCACCTCTGTTTCAAACTCAAAACTGCAGCTTATTTTCTTACAGTCAAATGAGGCCAAACTTACATTTCCTGAGAAATTGTATCTGCCAGATCATCATTATAATCTTACGGCTGAGAATCAGGATAAGATCAGAAGATTGTTTTGAACACTAATCTGTCATGTAGTTGCTGAATAACAGATTGTTTATTTTTAACCAAATAAAGTTACAGATTGCAGCTTTGTTCTTTATCCTCAGAAAATGAACTGATAATATGAAATGTAAATTCTCTCTCCGTGTGAGGCGCAGTGCTGAGCGGGGCAGCTGTATTTATTGAGGAAATACTTTCCCACTTTGAAAGCGTTAAACACAAACACAGCTTGTGTAGCATCTTCAGAAATAGCCACGTGTTTGTGGTGTCGCTTCACTGCGCTGTTAGAGGTGATGCGTGTCATTCTCTCGCGGGACGATTACTGACCCCGGAGCTCGGATTATCCTGTTGTACCACAGCACTTACTGTTTCAGTGATGATCTCTCCTCATAAAACCACAGTCTCACACATTCTGTTTCTGAAATTAGTACAGGGAGAGAAAACAAGAGCATGTGATGGCAGGAGAGAGAAACTAGTTTGAGGAGTTTATTTTTGTCGTGACTTATCACTGGTGCTGTGCTGTCTCTCACAGATGCACACCGGCACAGATAAACAGTTAAACAGTCAATCTCCACTGTGTTTGAGACTGGTATATGTTTTAAAATCACCCTGAAAGCAAAACTGACCCAGTTTACTTTCTTTACTTCATTTTTCTGGTCTTATTGTGCACGAATTATCAGCGCACATTACTTAAAAAAAACTTTTTTATAATCTTATATTTGACAATGTGATTTTCAAGTGAGTAAAAGTGAGTTTGTCTCTCATATGTATATATTATATATGGTCTAGTTACAAAGGACAGAAAACGTTGTAATCCATCATTGTTATATAATCTGTCATCATATATACAGTATGGACGTTAATGTATATATCAGGGTATGAAAATGAAGGTTGCATTTTGAGTGTAATATCCACCATATTGAGTTTGGAAACTAGAATCTTTCATTTTCTGATGTGTTGCTTGTGTCAAGCTCACCTCCATTATTGTGCTGTGTGTGTGACTCTGTTCCTCTCTGGTGGAACGAGGTTCTGCTGAGAACATCACAACATTCATAAAAGAACTCACAGCACATCTGTTGTGTTTACAGCTGACTGAGCTCTAACTGTCCACGGTTTACCCATGTTTAACGCTGTAAAACATGCCCACATACAGCTCATCCTGTCTCTAGCCACTTCTGAGAGGCTAGCAATAGCAGGCTAGGTTTGAAAACATAAGATCCTGCTTTAAATGTTTTAGCACAGCGTTCGTCCAGCTAACAATTTAAGATTGTAGAATTTTAGCTCAACGCTGGTGTTTGAAATGACCAGGCAGGACTCAGATGACAGGTTTGTGTGATTGCAGCTCTCTCTTTGTCTTGTGTTGACTTCATCATCGTCACGTCTGTTCTCTGAGTTCTGCAGGAGAACATCTGGTGTTTAAAGGGCGTCTCTCGCTGTGTCCTGATCTGTGTGATGCTGGATTTATGAGAACAGTCCTCTGCTGCTGAAACGCTGTTTATTTCCCTTCATTCTCAGTGTTGGATGAGTGTCGCAGCTGATGTCTGGAGTGTCACATGTGATGCGTCTCAGCAGTGGATGGTTTGTTGTTGTGGCACACAGACAGACTCAAGGGCTTTTCATGAAAAGCAGAATGGAAATGGCCTGTTTCTGGATAATTGGGAAATAGATGCTGGGTGTAAGTATCTGATTAACATCTGTTGATTTCATGCTGTTTTACAGACAGCAGTGTTGAGAGATTCACATTTCTAACATGGAACACACGGGATGTCTGGTGTTACGGAAGCAGATGTCCTGACGTTCCCTCAAAAGTGGGAATTGATTGGGGAGTGTTTAAAATGACAGTCTGGCGTATTATTGTGAATGTGGAAATGTGTTTCTCACCAGGAGGGTCAACAAGATGATTGAGGGTGTCTCGTGTTTTGGATGGCTTTCAGATTCACAGCTGGACCGTAGATCCGCCGTCTACCCATGAGGTGAAAGAAACTGATTAGGCAGCACTATTGGTGGTGTATTTTAAGGGGGAACATAATGGATTGAGACAGGACAGCACTGATCAGTGACTCTGGCAGATATATGCTTCTTATCGAAGAAAGAGCTGCACACAGAGAGAACATACATAACCTTGAGACAGGAAACACTCTGAGCCAGTGTGACGTGTGTGTGTGTGTTTGTGTGACAGCAGATCACTGGATGTTAGATCATGTTCAGGTTTCTATGAAGTTGGTTGTTTAGCGTGATCAGAGCTGAGCAGAGAGTCTCTGAAGAAGCTTCAGTGTAAGATTGTAGTTTGTTTTGATTTATTAGACCTTTACTGCAGCTACATAATTTTGGCTGAGTGTGTTTAACCTCTGACAGAAAACCTCTGTGTTCTGTACGCCTGACATCTTGTTTTTCTGTCCCAGACCTGATGTGCAACATGATCGTATTTCCAAGAGCAATAAAATGGCCGTGTTTCTTCTCTCTCCTGTCTTCTGCTGGTACAAACTCTTGGAAGAAGTTTGTTTGGCCCAGTTTGTTACTGTTGCCTGTGACACTGATGGCATTAACGTGTTAAATCACAACACAGGACGGCTGTTGGAACAGGGAACTGAAGTTACGTGTCTGACTTCAGCGTTTGTTTGTCATTCCAGGAGTTTATTTTGAAATGAGAGGCAGCAGCAGCTGTTTGTAACTGATCTGTACAGTCAGAAACTGCTGAATGTGCTGATGCCTGTAATTTAATGCTGCTTCATGTAATAAATGTTACCACATTAATACTTAATAATTGTAGATTTTAAAAAGAAGCTTAACAGTAGAAATTAAAACGTGAATTAAATTTTCATAGAGACCTTAAAAATGCCTGTTTCCCAAAACGTTCTATATACATAGGAGACCAGTATGTATGTGTATGTGTATGTGTGTATATATATATATATACATAGTAAAAACTCTGTGTGTGTGTGTGTGTGTGTGTGAGACTCTGTGTGTGTGTGTGTCTGTGTGTGTGTCTGTGTGTCTGCAGGACTTTGGCAGAGTACAAACCTGTTGACTACAGTAAATGTTGTTGGTTGGCATGTAAATTAGCTTGATAAGATGTTTGTTTAAGTTCCAGCATGCAACAAACCTCTTTGCTATTTTGAAGGCCGGGAAACCTTAGAGCAAGACCTGCCACGGTGGAGGTCACAGGTTTGGCCGGCAGGAGCTCCCGGATGGTTGATGAGATGACAGGTGGAGCTTCTGAAAGCCTCCTCACCTCATCAAATATTTAATGCACAGTGTGACACTTCCAAAGTTGTCGTGACCCCTGCGTTCCCCCCGACTGCCAGGGTGTGTTAACTTCTTAAACCGCCTGATGTCTCATGGGTCCGAGTGAGAAATGTGGCCGTATGTGACATCTGATGCCTAAAAGAATTCACAGGCATCTCAGAAGCGCTGAGAACACAGTGGAGAAAGATCAGCTTGTTTGTTTATGCAGCGACATTCACAGATGTGTGTGTATGATGTTTGTGGATGCAGTTACTAATGATCTTAATGTAGAAACATGTCATTTGTTCGATGTAGATTGTCAGGATTATAAAGATCAACACTGTGTTTTATGTTCTGAAGATGTTGTGCTTGCTCACTAAAGTTGCTGTCACTAAGCCTGGGGGCTGGTTGCTACGGTGTTGCTATGATGTTGCTTTGTGGTCTTTTACTAGTCTAAGTTAAGAACCATCATCATAGCATCAAGCCATCACAGATGAACTGATGAGCTGTCACATCCAGAGATGTTCTTCACGCCTGTAAGTGTGCCGAGTGCCCAAAAACTGATGCTGATTAAACACAAGTGAAAGGAGAAATGTGTCCTGCTGAAATTCAGTTTGCAGGTCTTACGGATTAAGGAGAACAATCATTTCCACCTCCAGCTTTGACATAGAGAAACAAAACCACCTAACACCAATATAATCCACATCAGAGTCACTTATTGGCTGCAGGAAAAGTCACATGACTAAAGGTGGTTTATCACCAATTGTTGTGTTTGTATCTATTTTTATGTAGACGTCTTTATTTCGAACGGCACAGGCTGACGTATCTGCTTCATGTAATGACTCTCTCTCTGCACTGAAACAGGAACAGTGATAACACACTGCGTCTGAGTCACTGAGTACTGAACAGACTCAACAGACTGAAACATCCGCTTGCAGTCCATCTGTTCTGTTCAGTTTTAGCTCTGTTTACTCAGAAATATCCCATACGGTATTTCATTAGGATTGACTTTAACAAAGCTGCAGTTCGTAAGGTTTGCCTCTCTGTTGCCGTCTCTGTTTGAAACATAAAATTGCAGTTTATGTACATTGTGTGTTGATGTCAAATGATATCAGACCTGACAGCTTCAATTTTAAATATTATGATAAACTTATATAAGGAGTTGCCTAACAACTGATTTTTCTTTATTGTTAATCAATAAAAACACTATATATATATATATATGTGTGTGTGTGTGTGTGTGGTGTTTTTATTGGTATATATATATATATATACACAGACAACATTAATAAAGCTGTTTATGTTATCATATGTTTATGTTAGCATGCACAGACATGATGTAGTAAAGAACTAAATATTGTTTCATTGATTTACTGCTCAGCCTGACTGCTGAGAATCTTCTAGTGTTTTCCGTCAGCATAGAGCAGCAGATTAAACTTCTCCAGTCTGTAGATAAGGAAGGATTTCCTGCTGTCTGCACCCATTAAACCATCGTTCCTGCAGCCCTGTTCAGACTCGTACTGGTTTCATTCAGTAAGAGCGACTGGACCTCATTCCCATTTTAGACAGTCTGTGACAGTCCCCACAGCTCTCAGTGTGGAACAGACACAACATGTGAGCGGATCAGAACCCGTCCTCACCTGTGTTCCGTCAGTACCTTAGATAAGCTTTAATCCAGAGTGAAAATGAATGAAGTCACACAGAGTTTAATCACATTTAAAGCTTAAGCTTATCTAGTTGTGGCTAGTTTAGTTTATCTGGTTCCTGTTCCTGGGGAAGAAACATCATATCACATGACAAACTGTATTTCACTTAAATCACAATAAATATCACTTTAATCACAATAAAGTTGTGTTACATAATTTAGTTTTTTATATTTGGATAAAACTAGTTCAAGTTCAAGACATGTTGTGGTAACATTGTTAAAGTGTTGTGGTAACATTTAATCTGCTTTCTGTTTGTCTTCAGGTATGACACCATCACTAACCAGTGGGAGATGGTGTCTCCTCTGCCGAAAGCTGTTCACTCGGCTGCAGCCACTGTGTGTGGAGGAAAGATCTACGTGTTTGGAGGAGTGAATGAAGCCAGTCGCTCGGCTGGAGTCCTGCAGTCGTACGTTCCTCAGAGCGACACCTGGAGCTTCATTGAGTCTCCTATGATCGGTACTGCTGGACTGCCTGCACTGCAGACTGTGTGATAGTGTGTGTGATAGTGTGTGTGTGCGAGTGTGTGTGTGGATGTCCATGTGGAGTGCCCATAAACCACACACAAAAGTGTGTTTGTATTATTGTAACACATATTTATGACCATATATAAGGCGGCATAATGCACTTTAAAACCTTTTTAAACCTTTATAATACATGAGATTTATAGGGATCAAGCAAACCAAAATCAGCTGTTATTTTTATGATAGATTGACATGTAATTTCAGTCCTTCAGTGTAACTGAGATGTGCTGCATGAATAAGCGTAACTCAAACTGAGGTGCGTCTTTTCTGCATGTGTAAAGTTATGGTCAGATGACGGCACAGTTGAGCAATAACTTTACAGAGTTTCTTTACAGTTTGACTTCATTAGCGTGTGGCATTTTGACACGCTGCAGAGACGCTGAGGCTGTGGGTGGAGAAAAGCTCGGGGGGAAAAACTTTTTTTAAACCTGTAACTCAAATGAAGCGCTGAGGGACACAGAGCAGCTGCAGAGCCATTAGCACAGAAATCAGTGCGGATTAAAAAAAGACGACATACTGGAGCTAAACTAAAACTGCCCTCAAATCAGCGCTAGCTGTCAGTCTGAGGGAAAATGCATTAATTTTAGATCTCCTGCACCTGACTGGTGCCTAAAGATGAAGGACCTTTCACAGGGAGACCCTGACAGAAATATACACACCATACCAGCCATGAACAACTACCATTAGTCAGAAAAACTTGACCAATGAGATATTTCCTTGTAATTGACCAATCAGAGTCAAGTATTCCTGACAGCTGGGTAATAATGAACAATTCTGACACAATCAGAAACGTTATTTTTCAGTTGTTAGTGGAACTCATATGAAATATTTGTGTCTTGTTTGGCAGGGAAAATAATTTCGACATGTATTTGAAACTTGTCTGTTCTGACTATCTTATCATCTTAAAACAATGTGAGCACAAGTAAATGATGACAAAATGTTCAGTTTTGGGGTGAACTACTATAAATAACACGGGTAACAAGCTGGCAAATGAAAGGTAATATGTAGACGACATTTGCATAATGTGCTGCGCTCTGCTGCTAATGGAGATGTTAGCCATTAAAGCTAATGTCATATTGGGACTTTCGCTTCAAAAAAGGCAAAAAGGCAAATTTGCTTAAAGCAATAGTTCACCTTAAAATAAAAATAACTTCATTTACTCACCCTTGTGTCATTCCAAACCTGTTCTTTGGTTACCAACATAATTCATAATGTTTTTATGTTCCTCACAGCCAAATAAAGTCACACAGTTTGGAATGACATGAGTGTAAGTGATGAAAGCATTTTTATGTTTCTGTGAACTATCCTTTTAACAAACTAATGAGTTATGATATTTGTGAAGGAAGGATTTGTGAGATACGCTATGAATGACCCTGATATTCACCTCAGAACACTCGCTTACACTTTACAACACATCAGTTGTGGATGGAACAGCTACAGTCGGTGTCTGGATGAATTGTTGTGTCGATGAACGTTTATAGTGGGTGACTGAAAGTTCACCGACGGCTGACATCGTATCTTCAAAGGGCAACTGTGTGTGAGAAGCAACCTGATATTGTGATTATTGTGGAGGGCTTGAGCGATCTGGAAAGGTCACAGTAGATCTGAGGTGGTGGAGGTATCTGTGAGCACACGGTAATGAACTCTTGAGGGCTTCAGCTGGAGAACAACTTTACATCATCTGCTCTGACTGCGCTGGAGGACTTATTGATTTTCATGTTGCTATGGACCACGAGGGGTTGCATTGATTTTGATGTCACTGTGGAGATTGTGGCGGAGGGTTCTTGTGGTTATTGCGTCTGCGTTTCCTGCAGCATTTGTTTGTGTAAGAACCGCAGAAGCTCAGGGTTATAATCGTGGCAGCCTTCATTGTCTTGTTATTTGACTTCCTGCGCAATCAATAAAACCATGGAAACAGTAAAAAATAATGAAGAATGTAATACAGCCCAGTGTAATATTATGACTAATTAAAACCGGGGGGCACTCAAGGTTCAGCTGGCAACGAAAGGTTGTGGGTTTAAACCCAAACAATAACCACCTCTGCCTAAACCACAGAGACGTTTCTACATTTGTTGTGTTCCACATTCAGGTTTTGAATAACATGAGGGGAAATGATAGAAACAGTTTAATTGTTGACTGAACTATCCCTTTAAGACCCTTTTTTGTTCTGCACTGAGAGCTTTGACAGGCCCGGCTGAGGGCTGGAGTTGGATCTGGCTAATGTTCTGTTTGTGATTATACTCTGTCCATCTTATCTCCGGGGAAACGCTGTTGTCACCGCGGCGTCTGTCAATGACAACACAAAGCCCCCGCTGGCACACTTGTGTCTGACAGAGCGGAGAACTGTGAGACACGCTTGTGTTGTGTGTTTAATGTGTAAATAAACTCACCATGAGCAGAGCTGCCATAGACACAAACACTGAAACTTAGTTTAATGTGAAGGACCTGCAGCCGTTTGTGTTGGTAGAAACTCAATGTGCATGTGTGGTAGATGTTTCTTCAAGAAACCCGTTTACTGCTGGTGCCACCCCACTGAGAGAGTCAGATTGACACTTCAGTGCCCAGCAGGTGCTGGCTGACAAGTGAACACACACACACACACACACAGACACACACACAGACAGTCTTACATTCT
>JBAJNP010000943.1:0-33257 GCA_036877545.1 Yasuhikotakia modesta | reverse complement strand
ATAGACACACACACACACAGTCTTACATTCTCATAGACACACACACACACACAGTCTTACATTCTCATAGACACACACACACACAGTCTTACATTCTCATAGATGCACACACAGACACACACACAGACAGTCTTGCATTCTCATAGATGCACACACACACACACACAGACACACACACAGACAGTCTTGCATTCTCATAGACACACACACACAGTCTCACATCCTCAGACACACACACACATTTCATAGACTTCTATTGTTTTCATACACAGGTAGTCACATGCTAATATGTTAAACTTAATCATTCTAAATTTTACCCAGAAAATTCTGTCCATATTTTATAGCTTTTAGGAGCTTTAATGCTAATCAACAAGGACGTCCCCAAAATGAGGATGTTTTGCTGAGATTTGTCAGGTTTTGACTTTCAGGTACAAATTTGATCTGTATTAGCTTTTGTGCATTTCCTCATAATTTTGTGATTTGTTACAATAATGCAGCAGCAATTTTTGTCTTCCTGTGTTATTAAATGTTTTTAAATAGACGTTCTTTTAGTCTCTCTTTAGTTTTTGCAGTAAAGTGACCTAAACGTTCTTTTTCTACAGCAGAACCTGATTAATGTGATTTTATCCTGTGTGTCCTCTGACAGAAACCCTCTCATTTGTGTTATTGTGTCGTGTGTAATATCTGTTCTCCCCTGAAGATTTAATTAGCTCAGGTTCTCGCTTCTCTTCAGCAGCTCAGGTTCAAGTCACAGCTGTTGGGCTGAATGTGAATTCAATTCAATTATTTGCGGCGCTCATCAATTATTTATGAGCTCCCTGCCACTTGATTACTCAAATAAGAGACGTATTCGTGCCGACGTATCGCGCGACGCTAATAATGATGTACGATTGAGAGGTCAGCAGACTGACCCCGGCTGCTACTGTAACACCCATGTGTTACAGGAATGAATGAGTTTGCCTGCAGTGATATAAAATAGATCTTAATATCCCATTAGAAACACGGATTGTTTACATCTGTCAGTGAATGTGCTGTGTTGTTTTAAACAAATCAGCTGTCAATCAGCTACCCCAAGACTTTATGAATTAAAAATAAATGTTTTTCTCAAATGAAGCCTGTCTTCATAAACATTGTTTCTGGAATGCACTGGAAATGAAATTGTAAATATAACATTTATAAATACATGTTATATTCATCTGTATCTAATCTATAACCTCTATTTTATGAACATTCGTACATTTGACACAAAGTGACTTGCAGTGCGGTTGATTTCATCTGTGTGTGTGAGTCCACATCCTCTGTGATGCTGCTAAAGTTTTACTGAGAGTTTAAGGGCACGTTTAAATGCTGATTGTAATGTTTCTGTTGTGCAGTGTCAGTAATTCTGTAATGCTGTAAAATCATTTCAGTTGTTAACAAATGATGCAGATATTTTTTCTGGTTTGTTTAACCGAGACTCTGAACTCAGCATGTGTTTTATTGATCTGTTTCAGATAATAAATACGCCCCCGCCGTGACACTCAATGGCTATATATTTATACTGGGGGGAGCGTATGCTAGAGCGACCACCATATATGACCCCGAGAAGGGCAACATCAAAGCTGGACCCAACATGAACCACTCCAGACAGTTCTGCAGGTACGTCCAGTTAACCATAAATGACTGAAGCGCCGGGACGGCGTGGTTGTTTCTACAGCTCGCAGGAATTCATTTAAATAAAATAGATTTACACTTAATACAGCAACATGCATCAACCACTCAGAACCTGACCAGCTGCATAGCAACACCCTGGCAACCACTTTATACCACACTATAGCTTTATGTAGCATAACATTAGCAGTTGTTAAGCAGAAGTTTTGTGGAGCAATGAAGGAATCCAGATGCTTTTCTTCCAGCTGTTTAAAGAACAGTGTGTTTCAGCTTTAAGTGCTTAACAGTGTGATTGTGGAGCATTATGTTATTTTTTATTTGTCTTCATATAACACTATATTAATGTACATTTGCTGTAAATGTTTACAATTATCCTAAAAATACAATTGTGATCCATAACTGCTTTTATAACGACAGTAACAATAATGTGAACAATAATCATCGACAACCATCGTCCAGTGAATGTACATCAGAAACAAACTGATGAAGTGAATGTACATCAGAAACAAACTGATGAAGTGAATGTACATCAGAAACAAACTCTGATGAAGTGAATGTACATCAGAAACAAACTCTGATGAAGTGATGCGTTCCAGTCTGGCGTCTCCCTGGGTTTTGTTTCGGTTACTGATTCACAGCAGGACAGTAATGAAGTTCAGAACTGCTGCATCCCTGTTGCATCACAGTCTCTAAAACTCTCCAGCACATTTACGTCTGAGATCCAAACATGTTTCCCAGAGATTACATGTCAGTTACACTCCCACCCGCTTCTGCATTTGCATTTTGGAAACCTGTCAAGGGTTTGAAATGAATATGGAAGAAGAAGATTAGAGAGAACATGATTTGTTTCATTCATCAGTTTTACAAAAGAAAGACGTTTTGTAAGACAGCAAATGGGAGCTTATTTCTCATCATAAAGTCTATATGCAGAGATTTGTTCTTTGGATGGAAATTTGACAGTTTCATAGTTCCGGTTCTGAAATTGAGTCTTAATGTTTCTATATTTATCCTGGATTCAAACCAAAACTCATTTTTGAAATCTTTCTGAACATTTGCAGATTTTAAATTGCTTTGCGTTCACATTCAGGTAAAAACAATAACTCATTAAAAGCTGTTTTCTAGCAGCACAGGTTGAGGAAAACGTCTTTATCTGCAGATGTTGTATTTGGATTCATATGTTTTATTTGAACCGGTTCTCGATTCCTCACCCGACACATGATGTTCTGCTCCTTCTGCAGCGCTGCGGTTCTGGACGGGAAGATTTATGCCACTGGTGGTATTGTGAGCAGCGAGGGTCCGGCTCTTGGAACCATGGAGGCCTTTGACCCCTGTGCCAACGCGTGGACGCTGCAGCAGAACATGCCTTGTCCGCTGTTCAGACACGGCTGTGTGGTTATTAAGAAGTACATTCAGAGCGGCTGACGCTGAACCCGCAGCCCACCGGACGCTCATTTACACACCCAGAATGTAGAAGCTTCCGGTCTCTTACAGCAGAACACCTGACGGACCTCCAGCCTTAACCTGTGGGAAGATTGTGATGCTTATCTCCGTTAACAAACTTCTGTAGCATTTTTGGTTGTGGTGGTCATCGTGACCCGTTTTAATATTTCAACATTTGCATCATTTTTCTTTCTCTTTAAATAAGAGCGTAAAGGACACTGTCTGGTTTCAGAAATGTGTGTGACGGTTGTTTCAGTCGTAACAGTTTCATCATCTCGTATCTCTCTCACTTCTGTTTTATAATGTAAAGATAAAAAGGGACACAATGTTTCACTTGAACATGCACTAAAACCTCAGAAACCCTTCAGATGCTCCAGCTGTTTTTATCTCTTCTTTATAAAAAATCAAACACATTGTGGGTAAATGAAATGACTAACATCATTTAGTTTGGGGGAAGCATGGGCGACGTTATTTGTTGGTTTGGGAATAAATGCTGGTACATTTGAACAGTTCTCAAGGTTTCTTTTAAAGAAGAGAGAAAATGAAAGCCGTGTCCTCTGGGAATCTTGTCCTCCTGTCAGAAGTTCCCCTGGTAACAATTCGGTTTTATGACTGGGCTTCATGAAGGGTCACTTATAACTGGTGTAGAAGCTCCGTTTGATATCTGTTAGTTTCACTGTAAGATCTGCATTAATGAGACCCGGGAACAGAGTTTATTTATGTGAGACCTGAGAGGATCTTCGTTTGCCTGGAGTTGTTGGTGTTTGAATAATAACAGCAGGAAATTTCTCTCCGCTTCTCTGACATCCACTAGAAAACTTTTAATTGGCAGATGAAGTTCTTCTGGAGTTTCCTGGAATTAACTGATATGAAATTTGTCTTTTACACTTTTTGCACGCAGTTGAAGCACAAAAGCATCAGAGTTGTGGAGAGAAACTTTATTTCCTCCATCATCAAGAGTATTTCAGCCGCATCTGTTACAATAACAAGAGTTTATTTTAGGAACTGTACGTGTCGACAGACTGTTTCTAAATGTGTGTTGATGAAATGTGTTGTACAGATCAATAACTGTTATTGTTTAAATTAATGATGAATGATTAATTGGAACAATAATAAATATGCAAAATACATTGTACATTCATAATAAAAGCATTGCTATCTCATTTTTATGACCACAGCTGAGATGCTGTAACAACATTTCTCTAACATTTCCATTAAGTTACATTAAAAATATTATTTTGAAACTAGGAATGTTAAAAACTGTTTTTAAATGTTTAACAAACGTAACATAACTACGTAAGAATAACATTTTTTGAATGTATATGATATATAATATCAAAAAATGACTATATAACATGTATATATGTATATTAATGTAGCATACAGTATATATATGTAACATTATATAATATGGTGTATGATGCTGGTGTATGACACACCTACCAGCACATTAGAGCCAGTTTCTCTCTCATCTGTGATAACATTATGAGTTTTGATTATTATGATAATGTCGGTTCAGCTTATCATCATCACCACAGATGTATTATCTTGGCTTATGCCCTTAAGCGTCACGCCGCATGAATAAAAAGTGCCGTTGGCTTTGTGCCGTCTTCTCCAAACGCTCCCTTCCAATGTTTACTGATGTGGAACGTATCATTTCCTGTGTGCTGTTGTGGCAGCCTCCCTCTCTTCCTGAGCAGTGCTGCTGGCATTAAAAAGCAGAAGCATGTGACTAAAATCTGGCAGCGTTTAAACTGCTGCACCTGTCTACCTCCATCTCCCGCCCTGATCATATAGAACCGACCCATCCATCAAACTCCGTTAGCCCCCCTGCTGGCGTCTGAGTAAACTGGGCCACCATCCCTGTCTCTCATATCCTGTGGGTTTGTTCATTGTGCTCAGAACAAACCGGGTTTGTGTGGGTCTTTGTTTGGGAGGCGTGTTATTGTGCTCTGATGTGGACCGATGCCACCGTGTTCACATTAAAACTCATAATGTTTGGATGATGTGAGATTTACGATGTACAGTCCAAACTTCTGCTTTACCTGCCCATGTTCCTGATTTAATTAACAAACACCTTTTCGTTTATTCAGAACAATTGGGAGAAACATCTTATCTTGCTTTTCAGTTGAAACCAAACGTTGTTAAATAGAAAACATTAGCCAGCTGACCAAAAGCTCACTAAAACCAGCATTTACTGAGTATTAAACTCCTTTTGAAGCCTGTGTTCAGCAGAATGGTTGTAACATTAATGGGCTTGTGTTCAGCATTTATCAGCAGCTCAGTGGAGGTTTCAGGAAACCTAGAGTTGGTCTTCATGCGAGTTCTGGGCCAGAGGTTCCTCCAGCCCACACTGGGACATGATCTGCTCCTCAGGTACGTTCATCCCTTCATATCATCATGTCTGTTTGTTACATGCATTGATGACATTCAGGATAATGGATCGTTTATTTCATTTACAGAAATAAAGCGACTCGCTGTTTTTCATTATCGCTCAGACATGGAAGCGTTTAAGAGCAACTGAATCTGTCTGAAGTAAATGTTTCTCTACTGCATTGACCCCAGAGTGACTAACAGCTGATGCTGTGATTTGATTGGCTGAGTGAAGCGCGTGAAAACAGTCTGTATTGTTCATTGAGCAGCTTTGATTAAAGTGGGGGCCGTGCAGTCATCTGTAAATTATACCTCACTGCCTCTCCTTCTCCATCCATCTCTGCCACCAACAATTCCTCCTCCTTAAAAATGAGGTTTTAGTGTGTGTATTTTCATCTCAGACGCATCCATTTATTAGCTTTCCATTAGTGGAAAATGTCAAGGAAATAAGAGCATCTGTTCCCATGTCACTGGATCTGGGCTAAACACGACGCTCTTAAAAATGGATTTGATGACCTTCAGTCTGAAAGCAGTGCTGTTGGAGTAATAATGGAATTGTGATGAAAAGTGATGGATAAATTCTCCTGTTACCTTCTGTTTGTCTCCATTCTGTGTTTATTTTTAAGTCATGGATAATCTTGCGTCTGTTTGTTGAGCACCTGATGTCATTCATCACATCCAGGGAATCATAAATCAATGCATTGTTGTTTTGCGGTGTTGCAGACGTCCGTTGAGGATTCATTAACACCAGCATTTGTTTCTGTCAGGAGATTTTCGGACGGAAGCCACTAAGGACCTGGTTGGAACTTTCCAACAAAATAACATCACAGCTTTAACAGTTTTCATCTAGGTGGTGTTTATTAAGATCTATATGGCATCTGTTTGGCTGTAAAACACTTTAAAACACTTCTAGGCTGTAAGAACGTTTTCCTAATATTTCCATTGAGTAACAAATATTCTGAGAATATTCAAAGCATGCAGTTTTTTGTATTAATATATTGTATTAACATTATTGGTTATTCGTTATTGATTTTTAAAATGTTCCACTAACAACTTAAGAATAATGGTTTTATATTGTATGTAATGTTAAAAGGTTCTATGTTACTGCTAGAACGTTCTTTAAGAACTTTGCGAGAACTTTCAGGTAACGTTAGCCAACGTTCTGACAGTGTTTCCCTGTTAGCGAGGCAGTGGAGTCTCTCAGCTCTGCAGATGGTGACAGAATTCCTGTGAGGGTCGTTTGTATTGATGTATTCTGACTGCTAGTCCCTCTCCACGTGTCATTTTGTTTGTTGGCGTCGGCCCCTTGAATTTTAAGTGCAGTAAGTACCTCACTCTTGTCAACGGGCCTGTTTATTGGCTTCAGAATTATTCATAAAGCGGTTCTGTCGTCACTGACGATGTCTCCCGGCTGCAGGTCGTTTGGGTCAATCTGAAGGATCCATGTCACATTATGTATTCTAAAAATGTTAAAATGCCATCACTCTATATCTCCTGTTAGACTGAAGGAAGGCTGAGAGACCAACATGACAACTGAACAGAAATAGATGGAGCCATAAAACTGTTTTTGAGAGGAGGAATCGATTAATATTGATAAGAAGAGTATTTCACTGAGGAGAAATCTGGATCCAGTTAACAAGTTTAGGTTGTAACAATGTTTCCCTGATGCCTCCATGAAGTAATAAAAACAATAAAATGTTCTTATGTTTAAACACTTATGTTTAAACATTCAGTTTTTTAGAAGTTGTGTTAACGTCACTATTTTGTTAAGAACTTTTCAAACTTTTTAATTCTGTAACATTTTTAAAATGTTCGCTAACAACAAAGAATATTGTTTTTGATAACATTTAAATCAGATCATCTAATTTGTTGAACAGATACCAGGGAGGGGAACATTTTAATAATGTTGCAGAATAATGTTAATACAATGTCTAAAACTGGATGTGATGTAACATATTAAATGTTTTTGGTATGTAATGGAAACATTCTTACAACGTAAATAACTGGTGGACTGTCATTTCATTCGTTATAAGGATCAGACAGAAGCGGCAGTTTCTCAGCCCTGGTCTGACACACTAACATCTTCACTCTGGTTTCTCTTCAGTTACCATTTGGCTGTTTGCCTCAGGCAGGATCAAAGCAGCTTGGCCTGTTTTCCTCTTTAATACGACCACAATTTGCAAAACAAATTTCCTGTTCTGAGCCCCAACAAGATCTGATGTCTCCTGCAGATACGGAGCGGGAGAGTAGAACCGTGTCTGCTGGGAAACGTGAGGACGCAACACAAAAGCAGAAAGACTGAGAGGGTGGAGAGGAGCTTGTTAGCTGTGCAGGAAACAGGCAGCTGTTATTGTTACTGTGTGACATCCCGGCCTTCATTGTGAGCTTCTACACGGCCGAGAGCTTCAGTGAGTTCCTCAGTTCAGCGTGGGGTCTTCACGGCTGAGCGCTTCGGCTGCTAGAGAAGAGCTTCAATCAGCAGCACAGTTCACAAACATCAGATACTCACTGAGTTCCCTCTGTGAGCAACAACATCTCCCATCCCACCAATAACAGTCCTGAGAAACATTTCCAATGAACAGAAATGTTACAAGCGTTATTTAGAACGTAGGAACGTTTAAAGCTCGGTCACTGCACTGTTTTGACTGAATCTCATTCACATTCATATAAGCTTTGTGACTTTTGCTCGCAAAACCTCTGTTGGGACCTTTAAGCTAAAAGTAATTAAAATAATATTACTGCAGAAAAGGTAAAATCCTGAGGGGAGCGTTTATCAGACGCGTCTGATAACGGAACAAACCTCTTTTATTTTTATCTTGTTTCACACTTATGGGAACCAGCAGCTCAGGAAATGTTTGGCTGGAAGTTTCTGTCACAAACTGTTGGAAAGACAGAGTGAAAGACAGGCAAAAGAAAAGAGCAGAAAATAAGTAAAGATCAGTAGAAGATATGAGACCTTTCCGGTGTCTTGGGAAACAGAGGAAAAGCAATAAAAGGCCTGGCTAAGGGAGAGAGGGACTTTCTGGACAGAGACACAGAAGAAAATGAAGAGTAAGGAATTATCTATGTGAACGGCTGCTGTGTGGATGGATAACACAGTTATAGAGGAGAGAGAGAGAGGGAGCGGGTGGGTGGATAAATGGAAAGTGAAGTTTAAAATGAAGGTGGCAAAATCTGAAGCTGATGTAATTAGAGATATTGGATTCCACATACGGTAAACAAAACAGCTGCTTTAAGAGAAACAGGCTGATAACATTAGATGTGTCCCACACAGCAGGGCTTTGGTTAGTGCCACAGAGTCTGGTCCGCTTTGTGCCACGTTCTGACCATCAATCATAAACAATATAGCAGAATGCTAAAGTTTAATGCATTGTGTAGTGTGTGCGTGCAGTGAGCAGTTTACTCCATTCTGATAATAATCAACCAGACGGTTGGATTTAGTTCTGCACACAGACACAACACCCTCAATTCTGTGCATCTGAGATGAATTTAAAGCTGCTTTCTGTAACTATTGACTCTGCACTGCCATCTCTGTTTAACACTTAAAATTGCAGGTTAGTTGCAGAATTAGGATGTGGAGGACAGGTTTAAATGAACAGAACCCAGACGTGACAGTAGCCGGATCTTCTTTCTGCTTACAGACAGACATTTTCATGAGAGGTGTTGTGTCAGAGCTCACAGCTAACTCAAGATGGTTGTTTGTGTTTGTATTCAGACGTGTGCTGCTCCATACAAGCACAGAAAATTGACCGTCCTTCAGATAATTACAGACATCAGAAGAGCATGAAACAGACCTGCTGGCCGTCTGTCTGTCTGTCTGGATGGTGATGTTGGACTGAGACACTGACCTGCGTAAGGATCTCAGAACATTTAGTCTGTAAACTACAATCTAATGGGATATTTGTCAACATTCTGTGTTCCTTTAATTTAAGGGATGAAACAAGATTAAACCACAAACTAGTTAAAAATGGTTTCAGAAATCAGATAAAAAACATTGAATCCGGCTGGTTTCACACTTTATTCTTAAATCGAGGCTGTAACTGTGTGAATTAAGTGTTTTTGGAACGTTTATTCTCAGTTCACCCTCATCATCTCTGTTTGGATAATGTTGTGGTCATGATGTTAATATCTAAAATTAAATGCTCTGAACATTCCTAGAACATTTAAATAACATTTTTATTACTTATTATAGACGTTAGGGAAACGTTCTCAGAAAGGAAAATGTTGTAAATGTTACATTTGGCACAAAAACCCTGTTCTGCGTGTGACACTTCAGTCAGTGACGTCTGTAGTTGAGAGTGTTGTGTTCGGTCCTGATCGTTGTGTCCAATCATCCCTCACTGCAGATCAGATCAATACCGATCGATCTGGTGAATCGATTTTCCTCTTCAGCCGGCCACATACATCCAGCTTTCTAACATGGAGGGAGTCTGTAGGTGACACGATCGATGTTCTCTGTCTGAGATGATGTCACGGTTCAATAGATCACAGATTGTGTGTGTATCTTTTGTCTGGAGTTTGTAAATCATTGCCCACACAAGAAACTGCAGCACATTAAACTCGGTGTGTTCAGATTTATTCAAAAGACACACAGAGATCATTAAACTGTGGTGTGTTTGTCACAGACTGATTGTTCTATCAGTGCTGAATGAAAGCACTTGTCTCAGTGTAATATTATACAGATCACATGATTCCTGCCAGAATCAGATTTTTGACATTGAATCTTTCTGTTTGACCTTCATTTTTCATAAGTTACTCTGTTTAAATCTTCTGACAGCTTCTTTATGATATTGCCACTTTATTAACACACGTTTCTGATGCTCTCAAACTGAGTTTAATCTTTATTATTAATATCTTTATTAGTTATATTATTGTTTTACTGCTTATTAAGCTCCAGTACAGCCAGACAAATTCCTTGTGCTGTAACTGTGATAGCTCATATTCATGTCTGTGCTGTGTGTGTCTGCAGCTCCTGAAAACACAACAGTCACAAATAATCTTGTGTTCAAGCAGCAGAAACGTGACGGAAGCGAGGAAGAAAGATGGAGCAGTAATGCTGACAGCTGGAGATCTTCTCCCTCCGGTGAGTCTTTCAGCGGCAGGTCAGTCAGTTTCCGCAACAGATTTCTGCTTGAAAACAGCAGAAACTCTTTCAATCACTTCCACTTATTTTCCTGCAGGTCTTTTTGTTGGAGCAAAAATCTGCAGTAGAAATTTTGCTGACCAGTTTCCCAGCGACAGAAATAAATTATTAAACCGATTCATGATTAAAAATGAAAATTAAAGCCCGACACAACATTTGTTTTGATAGCAGCTGTTTTTGTTCTTAAACAGTCACAATTTAATAATTTTGCTGCAGTTTTGTGCAAATGAATTAAAGCACAGTGTAAAAGATTATTATTTTGGTACATGGTCAGGTAAAATAAGGACAAACTCAACCACTGGCTTAAACTTAGTTTATAGTTTTCACAGGTTAATCCAATATTGGTTAAATCAACCGTTTATTTAAGAGCAGAACAGTGAAATTTCTGTTATGATGCTTGTCAAACATAAACTGTGTCATTAAATATTAAAACATGCTAAAGCTCTTAGTTACATCTGCAGCCATCAGAACTCATTTGACAAGCAATTTATCCTAATTGATCTTAAACCAAACACAGTATTTTTAATCCATATTTAATGACATTTGAGTGGATTTGACAGGGTTTAAAATGAGAAAATGCCGCATCAATCTGAGGACAGACTCTTCATATAATTATATATGAAATGTCACATTTGATCTGATTTTGCTGTGGAAATGAGTTTAATTTTCACATCTGGTTCTGAAGGTTTCTCACCTGTATAAATCAACACGGCACATACCATTCAAATTCCAGAGAAGGGTTATTTATTTTTGATAAATATGATATATAACATTAATATTTTTGGTTGCTTTGAAAGAACATTAGGAGAACTTTAGGCAACATTCTGAGAACATTCCCTCTTATTGTGTTTTTGTAAGAAGATTTCATGATGTTTCCCTCACTTTTTAAACCACTTTCAATGTGTCCATCAGATTTCAGGCTGCAGTCATCAGACAGTGATGTGATGATGAGTTTGTGTCTGACTGCAGGTCATCAGACCCCTGCTGAGATGAAGCCCTCCACAGATGAGCTCTCCTGACCTGTCACCTCACACACTAGACTCAAGGTCAGATGAGTTCCTCTGTTCCCCGTAAGCGCTCAGATTACTTCAGAAGTTTTTGGAAAATTGCTGCTAGATTCAAACTGAAGGTGTTTGCAAAACTCTCAACAATACATTGTGTTCTTAAAATGTGAAGAAATGTGGACCTAAGAAACCGGACCTCTCTGCTCCAGTCTCTCTGTCTTTGTGTGTGAAACAAATCAGAGAGTCATTTTTAAAGCTACTCTTATTATTTTTAATATTACAATGTTTATTATGAAATATTTATCCCTGCAGCTTCTCTGATGACATCATGATTCTTGGGTGGAGCCAGAGCTGTTAGTCCCTCCCCTACATCTGTCAGCCCTACTTTTCACGATCCAATCACATTAAAGACAAGCCCCGGTTTACTTTAAACATCAAATGTAAGTTTGAAGCTGAACTTCTGCTTCTGCCAGATTTGAATGAGCATCAGACCTTCAGAAGCAAGTTTAATACTAGCTGCACATTGACTCTGCGCTGCTGCATGAGGTATCACTTGTTTACATTGTTTTATTTTGCTGGAGCATCAAGCGGAAGTCTCACACGGAGTCATGAGGCAGAACAGCTCCCACAGTCTTCCTGATCTCCACAGCTCTCATCCGAGCGTCTCAGCATGATTCATCCGTCATTCCTGCAGTTCACAGGAATCCGGCAGGAGGTTTGGTTCACTGTGTTTTAAAACCTTTGGGTGGATCGTAAGACTCTATAAACTATA
Organism: Yasuhikotakia modesta; assembly: GCA_036877545.1. Lineage (NCBI taxonomy): Eukaryota > Metazoa > Chordata > Actinopteri > Cypriniformes > Botiidae > Yasuhikotakia > Yasuhikotakia modesta. The sequence continues at coordinate 20,875 of JBAJNP010000943.1, read as the reverse complement.
AATCAAAAACAAGGCAGAACTTTTTTTTTTTACAGTTTTTAGAAGCGTCGCTCTTTACTGCACAAGCTGTTAACATTAACACTGATTAACACTGAACAGTCTGAGCCGTCTGAATTCTGCTCACTGAGACGTGTGCCGGTTGAGGTTCTGACCCACACGACTGGCCCATGTGCTAAATTATTACATAAAACGTTTATTCTTAATTATTCCATGAGACAACAGACAGGATTTCTTCCAGCAGTCGCAGAAGTTCCCTGAACTCCAGTTTTCCTCAGAAAAATCTGTTGTCCTGGTTTAGCTACCATGAGTTCAGCTTTTAGACTAGTAGTAGCTGATATATTTTTATATGTATTCACAGTTTTTGAACATTTCTGTCAGCATGTTTTTATCTGTTTGTTCAGACGGTCTAATCAAAATCTGTTCTTCTAGATTGGTTACCATAGCAATTCCTTAACCAAAGTTATATATAGTTAAGAGTTTGTTTTAAAAGGAGCATTTGAGAGTCTCTGCCCATGTTTTTTGTGCTTCAGTTTATATGGTTTGACTGTTTTTATAAGATTTATATAAGTTTTTATATAGCTTTATATAAGATTTTGAGTATCAAATCACATTTGTTTTAAATCAGGTTTATAAAATGTAAATTTAGTGTGTTTGCTGTTCAGACTAAAGCTGGTAAACTGATCTGATGCCATATTTATGGCTGTCTGATGAAACTTCACAGCTTGTGTTTTGCTTCTCCACCTCCCTGAGTGTAAACACATAAAAAGTTTTCAGTCAAAACCCAACAGGCTGTAACTGTGAGTTCTAGAAACGGCCACTTGTGGTGTTTTTTATAAATTACCCAGAATGAGTCTGTTTGACACCACAATCATCAGCTATCACCCTGCGCTCCTCAGCCCATCAGTCACCCAACAAATCCTGCAGCACGGGAGCGTCAAACAAACGCTCTGTTTCTGTTCTGCTGGAATGTAATCCATGATGTGACGCGGCCGAGCGAGAGGCTACAACATTAGAGAACGTTCCCTGACTCAGATCTAGAGGGCAAAGTATCAAAAGGACAAACTGTAAGGCTGTAAACCTTTGACTGTGGTCTATAAGCAACCACCTAGCAACCACACAAAACTCCTTAGCAACACTCATGTTATGATGACTCCAGATGTCAGACGTGCCACTAAATCGCTGCTCTTAGGGTTCAGCAAACACAACAGGCTTCACTCTGTGTTCTCCAGGCTCTCTGGAAGCTGATTGCGTGGCAGGACGTCCCTCATATATAATCACAAGCAGGAGGGCAGCTGAGATGTGGAGCTGAGAGCTGGAGATGTTTCAGCAGAACATACATGCTGAGTTTGTGCCAGAGAACTAAACAACAAAGCAATTTCCCAACAACATCATTGATCAAAAGAGACGTTTCAGGGAAGTCATTGTGCTGAGCTTGTAGCAAACGGTGACACTATCATATTTTATGTCCGTTTGTTGACCTGGTTTGAGTTTGTGTGTGGAGTCTGTATCAATGACTGTATCGGTGCGATGACTGTATGTTCTCCTGCTGCAGTTATCTAACGTTCAGTCCCATTACTGTGTATGTTGGCTTTAAAAGGAGACATTTCTGCTGTAGAATCTGATGTGAGGCCTGTAGGGTGTGAAACATCTCTTTAAAACATTTTACTACACATATTATTTTATAACTACAGTTTTACCTTCTCAGAATGAAACATGAATAGTGTTGCCATGGCACCACGCTGGGGTGTTATGGGTGGTTGCCAGGGTGTTGCTATGTGATCGCTAAGGTGTCCTGATTGATTTGTAGACGTCCACAAAAAACCCAGAGCAGATACATCAAGCGTCATTATTGTTAGATTTTCAGTCAGCTGCATTTTTAATCCAGACATCAGATGAGACATCAGATGACACATGTTCTGTTCTGTCCCACAAACCCACACTGACAGCATCTGGCATTAAATCCATTATAGCCTTAAATTATTGTTATTTCTGGACAAAATCTCGATCTGTTTCCTGTACAGACTCCCATTTTATTTACTGACTCCCTGTGTCTCTCCCATTCAGATTCATTTTAAATGTCACCTTGAAAACCTGGTAATTATTCATGTCTGTTCTTTGAACGTGGCTCCAGTTTTTACTCTAACCTTTCTTCTGATGGTGAAGATATGTTCTGTGGGCTGGAATTGTCCACGTCGCCACAATTAATTGCTTCTTTGCGCTGTTTATATACACATAGAGAAAAGGACAAGCGGCTATTGTTAGAATTGATGGAAAACAAAAGGTAAATGGGGTTTTGTGCGGCGCGGTGTGAATTTTAATGTTGTTGTGTTTCAGCAGCTCTGCATACATGTTTAGTGCAAAACAAAGTCATCAAGCAGAAAAACTAATGCATGAACCTGCTGGTGCAGAATATAAATGCATGAGACGCAGCGGTGCATGTGCCGGATGTTGCTATGTGGTTACCAAGGTGAATTGGGTGGTTGCTAGGTTGTTGCTCTGATTGATTGTTACACTGAAATCAAATGAAGCCATTCAAACATTTTTCAGGAACTCTGAGATTATAAATCATTATTATAAAGGTACAGTTGTGAATGTTTTAGACGCTGATGTGTTGTGTAATTTCTCAATAACATATTGCAGCTTTAACCACAAATGCTCTTAATGCTGTATCTGTTTTTATTTAAGGTATAGCGGCCGATGGTGGACGTGTGGTCAGATCAGTGTAAGTACATTAAGAATTATTCTTCTGTTAAATTTAATCAGGTCCGGGGGTCAGTCAGTGTCGTTTCCTCCACATGAATAATTCAGCTCAGAACGGACCTGCTAATCTGAAGCAGAAGATGATTGTTTTAACATTTCCCATCATGTACATTAGTGATATTACAGTGGACTAATGTGTATCGATCAGTTTCAGCAGGGTATGTTGTTAGCACACGTTATTAAAGACGCCTGTCAAATGAAACAGAACAGAACAGAAAAAAGAAGACAAATCCAATTCCATTATCAGATCAGGCAGATAACAGAGAGAGGTGGGATGAACTTGAAACTCAGCGTTTGTTCTGACAATTACAACTCCATTGATCCGTCCAGCGTGTCTTTAAACGATCCGTCCCGCGCCGACAGCTCTGAGTAAATGACTGTTTGGCGGACTGCATGTATCTGTAAGGGCTCCATTAGACACCGTCTTACAGAGAGAAATCACTGCGCTCGCCTCCGTCTACACGAGCCTCTGCTCTGCATTGGTCTCCATCATGTCACACAATCTCATGAGAGATGCAGGAGTCGTGTCACCACCCGCAGAGAGTCATCAACACACATTTTATTTACACAAAGTCCCCCGAGATCAGACAGTGAGATCAGACATTCAGAAACAAGCGTCTCCACCCCAGAATCTTTCATGTTTTATTTGGCTTCAACATAAATGCATTGAACAGTATGTAAAATAAACTGCAGTTTTATGTTTTAAACAGAGAGGCAAACATTTACAGCTTCAGGTTTAACTTCTGCAGATGTTTCTGATGCATCTCAACTGATGCTTCCACAGAACGCAACACAGTTTCAACTTTAAATGTAAATTTGCCTACTGTTGCGGTCTGATGCATGTTTGAAGGCAGACATGCATGAAATGAAACCTGTGCAGCTAACAACATGCATGCGGTTATGCAGAGCATGTTAAAAATCTCAGCTTGCATCCAGTCAGTGGCAATGTTAAAACTTTAGCTGCCTGAGGCTGTTTATTTCTCACTCAGTGTATTGATTTAAAATTCATTCTACAGTTTCCAACCCACAATATTGACATCAACTCCAGACAGATGCGTGAGCCGTCGACCCAGCTAACAGAGTCTGACTTCTCAGAACATAGGCTAACATTCTTTATAAGTTCTCTCAATGTTGTCGTATTTGAGTGTTTTTGTTATCTACTGGAAATGTTAAAGAAACATTCTTCTGGTTCTGGTGGAGATGCGGCTGCAGAAGAAGATGGACGAGCTGCACGGCTGCAGGCATTAGTTTGATAAGCGCTGGTCCCGTAGCTGCAGCCAGGAGAATAATTTATTGCGTGTTCGCCTCAGTCTGGGGCAGCTTTCACCAAATGCGCTGACAGATCAGTTCAGCAATGCATTACTCGAGAGCTTTATCTTCTCACAGCAGCTCCTCTGGGCTAATGGTCATATTTTAAACTGCTGTCACATCTAAAGGTGCGACTGCATCAGAATGAACACGATGGCCGGCATGCTGAATGTGTTCACGGCAATGCGCTTGTGATTCTGAAGTGCCCTTGATATGAATCCCAGCTCCAGTGCTGCTGAACGCATGCAGATGGTTTCAGTGTTAAGTTCATGTCATTATCAGCTTGACTTTGGTGACCGGTGGTCTTCAACATCTGATGTGTCCGATGTATCTGATGTGTGAGCGTTTGTGGTTTAAAATACATCAGCGGTCAGACTCTACCGTTGATCATATTTAACCTTCAGTTTCTCAGTAGATCACATTCTGATCATCTGATGATCTGATCTGAATGAAACCATGATCATTTCCATCTCTGAGCCCTAACTAGGCATTAAAGAGTCTGTTGTGTTGCCATTTAAGAAGATTTCTATATGTGAATGTGATGTATACAGGGCTGGTATGTATGTATGTATTTACTGTGTGTATGTTAGCATTACAGAACACTGTAAGCATGACGTTTTCTCATTACAGAATTTCAGGTATTTCATGTTTTGTGTCATATAATAGGTTGAAATGTTATTTGGAATGTTCATGTCAATTTAATAAATGAGTTTTATAAACATATGAACAATTACTTAATGCAAAATATGATTTTTAATTTTGATTTCAGGTTGAAAAAAGACAAGAGTTTAACATATTTGTGCTGCTCATAAATAAAACTTTTCAGTTTATACTTTCAGTTTATGCTGGTAAACATAATCGATCCTGTCGCAGTTTGTTTTTGTTTATGCCTTTTGAATGATTCCTTCTTCATAAATTTTTGATAGACCAGAAATTCACTGCAAATTAAATTCCAGGACACTGAAACCACTTTTATATATTTTTATGGTAAATTGCGTCGTCTCTACTGAGCAACAGCGTTTATCATTGTTAACCTGCTTTCAGTATCTCCACCAGACGAGACTAGAATTCATCTTTACTTTCTACACAGATCCACACAGAACAGATCTAACGGCACGAACAGCATGAGAATATTGAGAGGAAAATGACGCAGGACAGACTAACTCTTAGAAGACAGGCTGTTATTTGTGAGATAACACCTCTGTTACATTCAGAGAGCTTGACACTTGATTTCTATTAAAGGTAAAAACAAACACGGTGTGGCCCATGTGCTCAGAACAATTCTGCAGATTTATGAAGAATTAAATCAGATTTTTTGAGAAGAAACTTTTAACCAGCATAGAAATGCTGAAGACGAGTCAATGTTGTGGAATCAATCATGAAATATTGAGTATACAGTGAACCAAATTATTTTTATAGATTTATCATTTATGCCCGAAACTTTACTAGCAGGTCACTTGTTCACCAGCATGAAGGGAAGTTTGTGTGTGTGTTTGTTTTTGTGAGCAGAAGACGGACGCTGCCAAGCTTCCTGTGTGAGAAAGCGACAGGAAAATCCACGCCAGGGTGCTAATCAACTCAAGCAGACATGCTGCCGTTTGCCGCCCACAGAGTTTGGCAGAGGAAACCGATGGGCAGAAAAATCTTTCTCCACTCGGCCGGTAACTTCACCTGCAGTGCCGGGGAAGCGGAGAGGTCGCAGTCGGAGCAGTTTGGCAGCCCTTCACCAGAATGATTGCTCTCCAGAGGGAGTGTTTCAACTGCAGCTCCACTCGTCTCTGCTGTCAAGGTGTAAATGGGCGATGTTTGGTGAGTTCAGTGTCCACTTGTGACAAAAGAGAGAAAGAGAAACCCGTTCTGACTGGCTTTTGGGTGATGATATATTCTGAAGTAGCCAAACATTGCTTTTCTGTTGGCAGGAAGTCTGGTCCACATTGTAGCTCACGCTTGCCAAGAAATGTCCCCTTAAACTGAAAGAGCGCATCTAATTAACATATTAAACCTAGTATATGATAGAAAAAACAGACATTGATGGTTTTTACAATCTAGCATTTTTAAATACACTACAGAATTAAAAATGTATATGCTTCTAACCAAACAATAACGTAAATACAGGAAATGTACATTTAGACCTTCCTAGAACTTTTAAATAACATTGTTACAGTTTATATTACTTAATGTTAGCGTTAGAGAAACACTCTTACAGCCTCACATTCTTAACTGGGCTTTCAGTAGATTTTCTGTGTTGTTTTACGCTGGTGTTGTAGAAATAAAGTCTTTCTGAAACGGACGTACATGGGCTGTTATGAAACACTGGCTGATGTGGAGCTCTGAAATGCTGTCATGTTATTTTAACCTGATTTTTTCTTATTCTGTGAATATTATCAACAGGTTTATTGCTCTTCATTGCTGTCTCTCTGAACAGGTCCTCTGTAGGGCATTGCCACGGGCAACAGATCCAGTCACCTGTCTGTCATCTCAGGAACAACATCTGCTGTACAAACCAGAGACAGAAGCAGAGCAGGAACCATCAGAGAATGTTCTGGAGCAGGCAGCACTGATGTTCTCTTATTTTCACTCTTATAGTCAACATGTCGTTTCTCTCGACTGTGTGTTTTAAATGATGGGCTGCAGTTTATCCTTCTCAGCAGCTCCTGAGAACAGAGAATGACAAGTTAAAGACACACACCACTGATTCTGCTCAGTAAATTGGACAGACATGTCTGTCATTCTGTAAGTCCACTCCAGAACTGTCTGCTCAGCTAACATGGAACATTATCAGAACGTTGGCTAACATTCTCTAAAAGTCTCAAAGTAAATGAAAAGGTTCTTGCAATAACAGTAGAATGTTTTTTAAATATATATCAAAAGCATTGGTGTTACGTTAGCTGGTGGGATGTTTTACAAACGCAGCTAATCTCTTCTAATTTAGCAACAATCTCTGGTATGTTTAGAGAATGTTAGATTGGATTGTTTAAAAATGGTTTTACTCTTTGGTTTTTATTTAATTAGTTTGATTTTCTGCAATTAATGCTTGAAACACCTACAAGTTTCAAGCCAATTTCTTTCCTCGTGGCTGTGGAAGATAAATTTAATGAGACTCTCATAACTCAGTAGCTGTTTTAAAACTAGATTTATGTTTTGGTTTTTCCGTCTGTGGAGTAATGAGCATCCGGTGCCATATTTACACAGATATTACGTCACAAGTTCTGTCTGCAGTCATTTTTTCTCTGCATGTGTAAATATCTGCACAGATCATGAACACAGACCTCCTGAATCTACAATCATCTGTGTTTCTGAAGGAAGATGTTACTGCTCAAATGTTTCTCATCCAGAACTCTGCGGTTGGCTTTTGTTATATGGAAAATAGTAGCTCTCATTTTGCTTTCCATTTGACCTCACTGATGTTTCACAGCCGAGTATCACAGGAGATGTGATAATGAAGAATAACTTTCATCACATCGGCAGATGATCACAGACAGACAGATCGCTCGACGGACTGCTGGCCAAACACGGCCGTTCTGTTCCCTCATTTGAAGCATCTATTTTTACCACTATAGTAAACCTGACTCCGCACAGCTTGTCACGAGCGCCGTTCGTTCCAGGCTCAAGTTTCCAATTATCAGTGTTAAATTGACTGCTAGCATGAGCGACTGCTCAGGGCTGGAACATTCTGGAGGTCTGAATGTCCGGCTGATGAGACGCAGTTCTGTTTATGCCACGAATGTAACGCGTCACACTGCTGCTGTACAGCAGCTCTCAGCTGCTGAAAACCTTCTACCCAGCCAGGCCATGACAGAACCGTTTCTTACAGTCTGTAGAACCTTATTCTGTAGAACAGAAATGCTCTGTGGACATTAAATGTTCTTTATGGAACCATACAGCCAAAAACAGTTCTTCTGTTGCTAGGGTGCTGTGGGTGGTTGTTAGGGTGTTCTGGGTGATTAACGGGTGTTTGTTTACTGGCATAAGTCTCTGTTTCTGGTCCTGATTTGTCTTGTGTTGTTTATTATTATAATTACAGTTATTATTGTCATAGCAACAGCATCATTTGTGGTTTATGGTGATGGTCACGTACATCATCTTCTACAGCATCATATCAGATCCACATCATTCAATCCTTTAATCAGCTTCAGCATTTGTAGAAGTCTGAGACAGCAGAACTCATGTTTGATTTGACCATTTACTGTAATGAAAGTAAAAGTGCATGTTAATAAATCAGCGTCTCAGCGGGACTCTTGATTATAATATTATATTTTATCAGGGTTTTACTGAGCTGAGCTGCTCACAGAGGAATTACAGGTTAGAATTCATTCTTGCTATTGATGCTGTTGTTTTTATTGCATTTTATGTTCCTGACTCCAAAGGGCAAATGATGCGACCTAAACAGCCTGCAATCTGATTGGCCGAACGCTGGAACATCATTTCCCAGTCGGACTTAGAGGGGATTTTTATTAAGTGGAGAGGAAAGAACAACAACCGTGTGAGAGCGATGGGGTTTGTGTCCAGCTGAGAGGGCTTGAGAACAGACACACACACACACACACACACACACACACACACACACACACACAGCCCTTCCAGCGCAGACCCTCATGACAGCTGAAATTCATCTGATGGCCTTTTGCTCTCTGTATCCATCTTACAGTGCACTATTAACTTAAAATACTGTTTCAGATATGTTACATGTCATAAAAACATCATCACTCTACTAACATTACTGCTGAAACGTTCTCTGATAAAGAAACCCAGAGAATCAAGGCAAGGCGTGTTTCTGTAGAATCAAAGTTTGATCCTGTGTGATTTAAACTTAAGTACACCTGGTGTTCACTTTTAAAAGCTGAATGGAAAACCTTCATCTCTATTCCCAACAGTCTGTGAGTAAGCCTGTCAACACAGCCCAGTGAATCTCTCATCAAGACTATTTATTTACTCCACACACACACACACACACACACACACACACACACACACACACACACACACACACACACACACACACACACACACACACACACAAACTAGTTGTATGGATGCATTCTGATAAATGTGCCACCATGTGGTCGTGTAGAGAAACAGTCACGCTTTATTCTGACAGATACAACTAATTTCTTATTTGATTGATTCGCTCCATACTCTGCACACTTACAGTAAACCACAGCTGAGTGAGTTTCTGTTGTGGACTCAAGCATCTCTCTTCATTGTTGATGGCAAAGATTTAAATAAATAATGACATTTTGACAAAGTTATTCTGAGGGTTATCTCAAGAGCTTTGAGCAACAGTCTCGCTATTCCAAAAATATCCAGTTTAACAGAGAAAATAAATGTGTTTTTTAACTGGAGCAGTTGCTCTTGACTGGATGGATGTACAGCAGCTACATTATCATTGATCACAGATCACAGTTATCATTGATCACAGTGTGCATCTGTTTCTGTTTCATGCTTCCTGAATTCTGATTACAAACTGCAGGATWGCAGTGATGATTATCTTAACATTGATGCTTGACTGAACATCTCCAGATGATGATGATGATGATGATGATGATGATGATGATGATGATGATGATGATGGCCTCCTAATTGTTGCTTGAATGGAATTAGCAGAACACAGCCAGCACTCAGAACCCAGAGGAACCAGAGCAGATCCGGCAGACGAGAAGATTTACCACAGCTTTATAATGTCCTAATGAAAGTCACAGTTCTGCAAAAACTGCCCAGCTAACAGTTTTGGGTGGTAATGGTGTTTTCTAACATTTCCATTAAGTAACAAAAACATTAGTCTTTCATAGCCAGACCTTCAGACAGATGACAGGAAGTCTGGACTTCACCACAATTTGTGGCCTGTTAAAAAATGAGACGCACACGTCTCCTGAACTTCCTGTAGAACTTGACCAATCAGATGATGACTTTAGACCCCTGAAGTGTTTTCAGTAAATGATAATCCTGTAAAATTAATTCCTCTCTCTGTTTGGTGAGGGTTGAGGTCACAGGACTGATTAGGGTCGTCTTGTACTTCACAAGCTAGATTTTCTCTGATCTGGGAGCTGCTGTAAAGCATGTTTTACTTTCCACTGCCACAGGCTGACAAATATCTGTCAGGATGCGACGCTGTCAGTCACACAGGCCACAAACTGCATCTGTAGGATGAGGATTAGTCACAGCACAGAATAAGTGACAGAACACACGACAGCTGCTGCAGAACCAGCAAACCAGTAAATGAGACGACGCTTGTTCCAGAGGCACCGGAGAAAACAGTGAAGACATACTGTCACTCTATCAGTGAGAGAGAGAGAGACCTGTCACCAGTGCATATAATGGTCTGTGTGCTCACACTTATAAAAATAAGTTCTGTATTTTTGTATAGGAATTTAAGTGTACAACATGTGCTTTGAATGTATATATATATGTTTATATGTGTGTGTGTATTATATACAGCATGGTATTATTATGGTATTATATGGACACATTCTGTTCCACAGGAAGTCCATGATACTCTTTGAAAAGCATATAAATTTGAAAAGTATTCACTATTTTTACGTGTGACCATGCGTTACCATCACTGCGCAGACAGCAGCCCTGCTAACAATGTCCTCAAGCTGCTTTCAGAATGCACAGAAACAAAGGTTATGTCTGGAAAATGACTTGTGCAAAAGTTATATTTTACAAAGTGTTGATGATTTCGACCCTTTATCTTTTATTCCAAATGCAGTAAGAAATAAAGTGCGCTGTAGTAACATTGCACATGTACCTTCTGTCCTGCGTATAGAAACATTAAATCTATAGAGGGTTTAAAGCAATTTCATGCAGACAGAATAAGGCATCAAACAGTCTCGTATGAAAAGACTGACGAAAAAAGCGGCACTAAATGTCCCCCAAAAGAATCTTTTATGATTTCAAAGAGCTTTAATATTCTTCATCTTTAAAGCTTAACTCGCTTTCCTCGCTCAGAACTGCCACATAGAACAAAACACACAATATGTTCCAGAGTTATTAGAGTAATAACAGCAGAAGCAGATGTATCCCACAATCCTCTCTGCTGTGTATCGTTGGCTGTGGTGTTATGAATGGTGATGTTAGATTGATTGAGATTTGCCTCAGGCTGTCGTGTCAGTCTGTCTGTATGTGTGACTGAGGCTCCAATGATAGCATTTTATCTCAGTCCTGATCCATATAAGAATCAGGGAGCAAAATATTCTTGTTTTTAGTCTCTGTTATGATGATAAATGTAATTAAACAGCACTCCAAGCTACTGTACTGTTATGTCACATGCCCAAAAACATGTTATTACGATACATCTACACAAATCAAATTCTAATTTTATGATGTATATGATTAATAAAATTTGAATTTCATTTGAGCAAACACACCAAACTCTTGTTTAGAGTCTAAATAAATCCACAAAGCTCATCAGTGGCTAAAAGTGTGGATTGTTTAGAGAGGTGTGCGTAACATGAATCTTAAAAAAGTCCCAGAAATGGAAGAGAATCTACAGTCTCTGACATTTATTGTGTATTTTTGTGAAAAGCAACTTTTTTTGAGGAGTGACAGCAGTTCTCACTTTTCCCTGAAGTGATGTCTATCACACGCTGGCAACACACTGCCTGAAGGCTGAGAGGAATAAACAGTCTCTCTGCTCTCACTGCCCGTGTTTAACATGCTACCCAGAACTCCTCAGTCCTGCTCTGGTCCATAACCTTCCTCTAAAGTCCCTTCTGAAAGGAAAGTCCCTTCTTGAAGGGTGCACTGGTTCTGGGTGATGGACAGCTGTCAGCTGGTTCTGGTGGGTTTTGCCGTGGGCTGAGTCTCGGTTGGGGTGGGCTGTCAGTGATCTGTGAAGTGTTGCATCTTCATGAAGTCTTGAGAAGTTCTGCAGCTCCGTCACATTCACTGACTTTCACAAACCAATCTAACAAACATTATGTTCTGTAACGTTATGTTCTGTAACGTTATGTTCTGTAACGTTATGTTCTGTAACATATCAAAAATGTTCAAAAACTGGAGATTTTTAATGTTCCTACATTTGTAATGGACTTAATGGAAACAGTAGGAACACATTCTTACGACCCATAATTGTTAGCTGTGTTTCTGGGCAACTGTAAGTTGTGCTTGTGAGTTCAGACTGTGGATAGTAGGAAAAACAGATGCCTGAAAAACATTCCAAACTTTGTGAATAATTAGTTGGATATAAAAGGCCCAAAGAGACAGTATTTCACTGGTGGCCATTGTGTTTTAATAATGCAACTGCCTCTAACAGCAAACAAATGACTGTTTGCTGTTTCTGTTGTTTCAGAATAATAATTAACATCAATGTGCTGTAATTTTAGAGAACCTGTTACTTTGCCCTGCGTATCACAAATGCATTTATTCCAAAATCTTCCGAAGTTTTAATGTTGCATGAATTCACTGCTGTATGAATAAAACAGGCGGGCAGATTAGCTGTGATTATTTCAGCAGTTGCACATGCGTGACACGAGTTTGACTGCAGGAATCTCAGGATGCATTAAACTGAGAGACTGTCAGGACTTCTGAGAACTGAATAATGATAGCAGTCAATTTGATTGAAAGGAAATTTGCATTTTCTGAGGGAAATAACAGTGTTTGCAAGTCAGTGTAAGAATGAATTTTAAAATACTTCAGTGAGTGTCTGGGATCAATGTCATGACACTCAGCAAGAACGTTTAGAGAACATTAGCCAGTATTTTAAGAGCGTTTCACTGAGTTTTTCACAAACGAACCACAATCCACTTTAACCAGATGGTTCTGATGTAATACATTATTAGGATTAATTAACTGTGATAATTACACACAAGTGTACTTAGAGTTAAGAGTTAGAACAAACCCTTACCTGTGTGTGTGTGAGTGTGTGTGTGTGTGTGTGTGTGAGTGTGTGTGTGTGTGTGTGTGAGAGAGAGAGTGAGTGTGTGTGTGTGTGTGTGTGTGTGTGTGTGTGTGAGAGAGTGAGTGTGTGTGTGAGTGTGTGTGTGAGTGTGTGTGTGTGTGAGTGAGTGTGTGTGAGAGTGTGTGTGTGTGTGTGAGTGTGTGTGTGTTTCTTCAGCAGAAAGACTCAGACTGTGTCTCAGATCCTAATGAATCAATCAGAGCGGCTGCAGGTCTGGGTCAGGAGGATGAGTCCCATGATGACAGACGACTGTTTTATTTCACTCCCTGCTTCTGCTTCTGCTGAGGTGAAGCAGTCAAAGCCAGTTTCCACTCGGCTGATAATGAGGCAGAACCGGTGCTTCAGCTGAATAATGGAGCCGAGATTCAGCTCAGAATATTAAGTTTACAGCTCGACAGTCTCTGAGCCGAATGCAGTGTAACTGCTGTTATGTTTCACTGGATATTTACAGTCAAGAGCTGTGAGGAGATCACTGAGGGTTCCTATCAGAATAACAGGCTCTCATGCAGAGCCATGGAGTGAAAGGATGTTAGACGTCAGTGAATTTATCCACAGGGAACATCCTCAGAACGTTTCCAGAACGTTTCAAATAATATTCATTATTATTTAAGCATTAAAAGCATTTATTTAAAACCCTTTGGCAGAAATGTCCAGAAACAGTGAGAGCAGTGAGCGCGTGTGACGCGCGCGTGTAACAGCAGGGGGCGACGCTCGCGCGGGCGGCGCGCGTGACGCAGAGAGGAAGAGCTTCCGCTCCCACAATCCTCTGCGCTCGGCGCCATTTCCCGTTTGACGCGACGCGGATCCAGCAGCAGCTTTAATCCGGAGTCGCTGTTTGTTTCTGTAAGATTTCCGTGAGATTTGAGGACATTGAAGCGACATCATGCCGCGGATCATGATTAAAGGAGGCGTGTGGCGCAACACGGAGGTCTGTTCCTGTTCCTCATTACTGCGCTTACATCTCACGCCTGGTTTCTGCTTATATTTCTTTATATGAATATTTGTCTTTGTGCTTCAACAGGATGAGATTCTGAAAGCAGCTGTTATGAAATATGGCAAGAATCAATGGTCGCGAATCGCGTCTCTGCTGCACCGCAAATCAGCCAAACAGTGTAAAGCGCGATGGTGAGTTTCCGCCGCATCCTGCTCGGAGTCCGCGGTGCGAACCAGGCTGCACGGGTGGGGAGGTTTGGGACAGAGCCTGAGTGAGTTTGTGTCATTCTGCAGGTATGAGTGGCTGGACCCCAGCATTAAAAAAACGGAATGGTCTCGTGAGGAAGAGGAGAAACTGCTTCATTTGGCCAAACTGATGCCCACCCAGTGGAGAACAATCGCTCCCATCATCGGGCGCACAGCCGCTCAGTGCTTGGAGCACTACGAGTATCTGCTGTAAGTTTAATAACCAGCTCAAATATGCGTGTTGGTCATACAGAATAAACCAAAGCTGAGCACAAATTCTGCTGTACTGCTGCAGAGACAAAGCGGCCCAGAGAGAGAATGAGGACGATGTGGGCGATGACCCGCGCAAATTAAAACCGGGTGAGATCGACCCAAACCCTGAGACCAAACCGGCCAGACCCGACCCAGTGGACATGGATGAAGGTGGGTGTGTCGTATAAACCTCCTGTTATGATCACTTAAATGTGACTGTAAGCACTCGTGTCTCCTGTGCAGATGAGCTGGAGATGCTGTCAGAAGCCAGAGCGCGTCTGGCCAACACGCAGGGCAAGAAGGCCAAGAGGAAAGCCAGAGAGAAGCAGCTGGAGGAAGCTCGGTGAGACGAGACCTGTGTTTCCAGAGACTGCAGAAAGTCACTGCAAAGACGTCACATTTGCAGTTTTAAGGAGATGTTTTCTCTGTCCTCTGCTGCAGGCGTCTGGCGGCGCTTCAAAAGCGCAGGGAGCTGCGAGCCGCCGGCATCGACATCCAGAAGAAGCGCAAGAAGAAGAGAGGCGTGGACTACAACGCAGAGATCCCCTTTCAGAAGAAGCCGGCGCAGGGCTTCTACGACACCTCCATGGAGCTGTACGATCCTCTGGAGCCGGACTTCAAACGTCTGCGGCAGCAGCATCTGGACGGAGAGCTCAGAAGGTGAGTCCGGTGGTCTTTCGGGGGAAAGAGGGTCGGCACCTGCGCTCACGGGTCTGTCGTTTTGTTCTGCAGTGAGAAAGAAGACCGTGACAGGAAGAAGGACAGACAGAAGATCAAGAAGAAGAAAGAATCAGATCTTCCTTCCGCCATCCTGCAGACCAGCGGCGTGTCTGAGTTCACCAAGAAGAGAAGCAAACTGGTGTTACCTGCACCACAGGTGAGAGCTTCATATCTGTCCTCACCTGTCCTCAAGTCACTTCTGAAAGCGTATGAAGTAAATTTCTCTGTGTGGTCAGATCTCTGATGCTGAGCTGGAGGAAGTGGTCAAACTGGGTCAGGCCAGTGAAATCGCCCGGCAGGCGGCGGAAGAATCCGGAATCACTAATTCTGCATCCAACACTCTTCTGTCAGAATATAACGTGACCAATAACTCCATGGCCCTGCGCACCCCCCGAACTCCAGCCGCGCAGGACAAGATCCTACAGGTTAGAGACTGTCAGCTCCAGCATGTTGTCACACCAGGTTTCTGATTGGTTGTCTCACTGCCTCATTTGTTCACCTCACAGGAAGCCCAGAATCTCATGGCACTTACAAATGTGGACACTCCTCTTAAAGGGGGCCTGAACACGCCTCTCCACGAGAGCGACTTCTCAGGGGTCACACCACAGAGACAGGTGGTCCAGACTCCCAACACGGTGCTGTCGACACCCTTCAGGTACAACCTCAGACATACACACCTGCATCAGACACAGTAACGTATATAAACACAAGTGTCAGTTATCATCAGAAACAGGATACTGGACGGATAGCTATTATTATAAATATATTTCACAGCATTGGATGTTTTGTGTGGACTGTTTTTTTTTTTATAATCAGATTTCAGAGCTGGAATAATGTTTGTACAGTGAGCTGTTGAGATCTGTTGTGTGAAATGATCTATTGAAAATGATTTCTCAGAACCCCCAGCCACGGGTCGGAGGGTTTGACCCCTCATGGGGGAATGACACCCAAACCCCCGGTGGGCGTGACCCCGGGCCGGACACCACTGAGGGACAAACTCAACATCAACACTGAAGAGGGCGGAATGGACAGCAGCGACCCGTCATTTTCCAAACATCTGGTGCGTTGCGCTCACAGTAATGAGCTGAAGTTTGTCTGAGATGTTATTTTGATGCATCTGATCTTCTTCAGTGTCACTCCTCTTCAATCAATTACATATGATATTTGCTGGGTGTTTGTTCTGTGTGTGCAGAATTTTTTTTTGCATACAGGCAGGATCTGCATGTTATCATATGTTTGTGTTTTCCAGCAAAGAGAGTCCCGAGAGCAGCTGAGGCTGGGGCTGATGTCTCTGCCGGTTCCCAAGAATGACTTTGAGATTGTTCTTCCTGAGAACGCTGAGAAAGAACTGGAGGAGGCAGAGGTGGACGAGAGCTTTGTGGAAGACGCGGCCGATATAGAGTTCCGCAAACAGGTCGGGTAACTTACCTGTCAGATAGCACACAGTACATAACTGCATCAGTTTAAATGCATCAATATGCATGAATATTCTAGAGACGTCAGTTCAACTTGAGTGTTATTCCTGCAGGCTGCCAGAGAGGCAGAGAGAGAGAAAGAACTTCGGCAGAGACACACGGCCGTTCAAAGAGAATTACCAAGACCTTCAGAGGTGAGGTCATACATCAGTCACATCTCCACCAATCACAGAATCAGCAAATCTGTGACATCACCACGTGAAACTGAATATTCATCTGGAAATACAGATTACATGGTCAAATTTGACATGGATTTTCGTTTAGTCCAGTAAATTTGTTCTGCTTTACGCTATTTCTTCAGGAATTGATTGAATGTTCAGTACTGAGATGTTCTGTGTGTTGATGGATCTGTTTGTTTTCAGGTGAACGAGACGATTCTCAGGCCTCAGAACGTGGAGCCTCCTCTGACGGAGCTTCAGCAGGCTGAGGAACTCATCAAAAAGGAGATGATCACCATGATCCACTACGACTGTCTGCATCACCCCTTCAGCGACGCTCAGAACAAGAAGAACAAAGCTGCAGGGTCCAGTTCCAGCAGCACCGATCACGTCTCTTACCTGGAGAAAAACCAGTACATTAAAGTCTCTGAGGAAGAACTCAAGAAGGTGCGATTCTTCTGACATTAGCTGGTTTACAGACGATTAAACGTGCTGCTCGTTTGAATCTGGTGTGTGTGGAGCTGTGAGATGTTTGAGCTGAAGGACTCATCAGTGTGTTTGACAGGCCCACGAGCTGCTGGCGCAGGAGATGGAGGTGGTAAAACACGGCATGGCTCACGGAGATCTGTCCATGGAGGCGTACAGTCAGGTGTGGGAGGAGTGTTACAGTCAGGTGCTGTTCCTGCCCACCCAGAGCCGCTACACACGGGCTAACCTGGCCAGCAAGAAAGACAGGATTGAGTCTCTGGAGAAGAAGCTGGAGGTAAGAACTTCTGCGAACTCCTCTTGACTCCAGCAGAGGGTGCCGTCTGACAGCACAGCTGAAGATTTACTGTCAGTGTGTGACTCCAGAGCGTTCACACGACTGCAGCTAAAACAAGTCTTAGCTTAAAAGTATCAGCTGCTTGTTTTCAGGTCAGTGTCTGTTTCAAACATTGTGGCTGTTGATTAGAACAGTCATCTGTGTTAATGTATCAGTCGTATAATGTGTGTTGCTTAACAACCAGAAACGTCCTGCAGTTACGTTAATAAACTACATTAATATGTTTGAAGAGTCAGAAAAAGCATCTGTAAGTTAGGACTTACTGCTGTGAGGTGCTTGACTCAGATCTGTCTTACTGCTCCTCAGACTGAACTACTAAATTATTGCGTTAACCTTAACTGATTCGCCAAAAGCAACATAAATCTGATGAAAACAGCATGTGTTGTATGAAAGATGAGAAGACATGTTGTCCTGCTTTAAGCAGCAGACTGTTGTTCTGCTGTCATTGATGTCATTGTCTCATCTGCAGATGTTTGAGATGGTCAGTCTGGACTCTAGAATACACAACAGATCTGTTATAATTGCATAATGGTTGTTAAGGAGCAGAATGATGGCCTGTGTTTCTGTAGTCTGTGTTGATGTTGGAGGTTTATTGTTTTCGTTTCCATGTCAGAACTGTTTGCAGAATTTGCAGTTCCTTTACATCTCGCGCTTTATTGGAAAATTGAATGTCTGAAAATAGTTTGCCTCAGAGATGGATTCAATTTTTCGTGGTGCCAGCGTCTGCCGACAAAATTGAATCCTGGTCTTTCTCATGGCAACGTGACAAAAGTGGCGTTTAACTTTAGCCAAATGTTTGTTTAGTGCTGAGACTGAACTATTAAAGACAATGTGAATGAAGTAACACTTTTATTCCACTACAGTGTTTTGATGGCAAGCCAGTGAAAATGTTGTTCGTTTTTTAATAACTATGTGGTTATGCCTTTTTATAATTAAGTAATTTAGTAATGAAATGTTTGTTCTTGTTATCTTGTTAAACTTACAAAGGGTTTCACATTTGATGGCCCATGCCTATCAATAACTGCTTTAAACGTCTGTGTTAATGCAGCAAGTTTCAACATCGCTCGATAAATCTTCCTGCTCCTCATCTGTTGAGTTCTGTATTCTTTCATTGAATTATTTCATCATTCTCATGTGACAGATCAACAGAGGTCACATGACCACCGAGGCCAAGCGTGCAGCTAAGATGGAGAAAAAGATGAAGATTCTTCTGGGTGGATATCAGTCCCGGGCCATGGGTCTTCTGAAGCAGCTGAGTGAGGTCTGGGATCAGGTGGAACAGGCCCACATGGAGCTTCACACCTTTCAGGAGCTGAAGAAACAGGAAGATCTTGCCATTCCCCGCAGACAGGAGGTGAGAGACGGCAGATCCTCTGGCTGAAGTCAGCAGATGCTCTGAGGCGTGACGCAGCACAAATAATGACACTGGCCCAAACTCAAGCCCCCGAACACACTCAGCGTTCAGCCAGAGTCTTTACTAACAAGCTCCACAGTGGAGGCAGAACGCTAAAGGTTCCACGGTTTAATGTGTTGTCTTTAAAACTTCACATCAGGTTTATGATATGAAATCTCAGTTCCTCTATAGCACGTCTTTAATCTATGTTCCTGGAGGTCCATGGACCTGCAGACTTCAGCTCTGATCTAGTCTTCAGGTGTGATTCATTAGGGCTGGAGATTAACTGCAGATCTATGGACCTCTGAACTACAGATTTAAATAAGTTGTTCAGCCTGGGCATTATTTACTGACGTCCTGGTTTCTCTTCACAGGCCCTCAGAGAAGATGTCCAGAGACAGCAGGAGCGAGAGAAGGAGCTCCAGCAGCGATTCGCTGACCTGCTTCTGGAGAAAGAAACTCTGTCACCGAAGTTCTAGATTCTGCGTTTAGATTCTGTTTCTCCTCCAGCGTTAGAACATCTGATCATGTGCTGTTTCTGGATTAAATGTGTTTGTGTGCATGTACATCGATTCTGATTTTTTAAAGTTTTCTTTCAGCATTACTGGCTGTTTAGAGAAACGTTTTAAAAAAGTTTTTCTTCTACTTTATGGAAATATGAACTGTGTAATATTGTCTGATTGGGCAGTATGTGTTTCCACGTCGAGCCATTTTAGGTTTAAGTTTTCAGGTGTAAATTGGACAGATTTTTGGATCTGTAAACATCATTAATGAAATAAACATTGTCTGTTCGGTGCACATGAAAATCTTTCTGTACATTCAACACATTTTTATGTTTCATATAATGAATAAATAATAGCAGGCAAGACCAATAGAGAGAGCACATGTGTGCATTCATTCTTCAAATGATAGATGTTGTTTCTAGTTTCTGCAGTAAGGGTTTATCAGCAGCATTCAGCACTGATTTATTGTGGCTTTAGTTTTCCTGCACTTGTAAATAGATTGTGTAACAGCCTGCAGAATGAACGTGTGACTGTGATGATCTGTCTGTACATCTGACAATACAGCCACTTCTAAAATCACTGTAAAAGCGTTTCCTTCCAGCATCATTAATGGTTAAAGTTTAAACACAGCAGAAGTGAATTTGTGTTTTCATGAAAATCTGTTTCTCTTGGGGACGGTCGTTGAAATTGCTTGACTGTAAGTGAAGTTTAATGATGGAATTTAGATGGAACGTTTTCACAATGTTCTGTAGATGAAAGTATTGCTGCATGCAGTTTTGTATTGGTCATTTAACACTTCTCTGGAACGCTGAATGTTTGGGAAATGAACTGCTGTGTTGGACAGTTGTGATTAAAAACAGTCTCACTGGAAGCAAGCAGCGCTATCACATGTCTCAGACTGAAGAGCGTTTCAATGCCATTGTTTTCACTCTTCACTCTTGGATGAAAATGTTTTAAATAAATTTGATGTGGGCAAAGAAAGTGTTTTTTCTGGTTCAGTGCAACATGACTTTTTTTCAACAATCTTTACCTCCACAAACCACATTAACGTTATAGTAACAGTAAGTGGGTTGGCATTAACTGCGTGTTCTGCTTTATTGTTGTGTGGCATTGAGTTTAACCTGTAAGATATTAGTCAGTCTGGGGGTATTTACAGTACAGCATGAATTCTCTGAACCTGATTTTATCTTAAGAAACTCATCTGTAACTTTACATCAGTGTGTTGATGTCAAATGAAGCCCAGCTGAAATTTCAGGCCTCAGGAATTTTCAAGGAAATGAGGCCTGACAGCTATAAATATAAATCATTATTATAAATCATTATTAATTATAAATCATTATTATAAATCATTATTATAACTCATTATTATAACTCATTATTATAAATCATTATTATAACTCATTAT
>JBAJNP010000942.1:0-73569 GCA_036877545.1 Yasuhikotakia modesta | reverse complement strand
AAAAAATTCCTGGCAGCAAGGTAACTAGTGCCAGATATATTTCAATGGGTCATGCGCCAGGCTTCAGGACACAGTTGCCTTATGCAAGTATTTTCCCAGTGTTCCACCCTGAGAGGTAACGGACTCGGAGCACTTACCGCCTCTAAGGAGGCCCCTATGCAAATTATCTCAGGTGATCCCTGCCGGGCGACCATTAAAGGTCACTGATACTTCAGTTATGGTTACTCCAGAGACGAGCCTCGAGAAGCTGGTACCCTTAAGCAACTTCATGGCAGCATGGAAACTACTGCCAGGTGTATCCCAATGGGTCCTGCATACCTTAGAACTAGTTTACAGAATTCAGTTCGCTTCTCACCCACCAGCGTTCAGAGGGGTCCTCTCTACCCTGGTGGGCCCAGCGCAGGCTCTGGTCTTGGAACAAGAAGTGGTTACTCTGTTAAGTAAGGAGGCCATCAAGGTGGTCCCACCTCAGAGGACTGGTTTGTCACCATTGACCTAAAACACATATTTTCACATCCCCATCCTTCCTCAACACAGAAAGTTCTTGAGGTTTGCGTTCAGGGGCGAAACCTATCAGTATCGACAGCCCTTGCTGTCTCCCCCGCACTTTCACCAAATGTAGGATGCAGCCCTGGCCACTTTGAGACTCCAGGGCATCCACATACTTAATTATATCAGTGATTGGTTGATTCTATCTGTTCTTGCCCACATAAAAGAGCTGGGGTTCAGACTAAATCCCGAGAAGAGTGTGCTTTCTCCAGCTCAGGGAACCACCTATTTTGGCGTCATGTTGGCTTCCACCACGATACAGGCACATCTGTCTCCCACTCATATGAATTCAATCCTCTGCAGTATCAAGAGTCACTCACAGCCTGTCACTCATGGTGTAGCAGTTTCAGCAACTGCTGGGTCTAATGGCAGCTGCGTCCAACGTGATAACTTTTGGCCTACTGCACATGAGACCCTGCACATGAGAACTGCACATGAGTGGTGGCTCAAATCCAGGGGGTTCTCTCCGAGGGGAAATCCGCTTTGCATGATAAAGGTCATGAGTCTGTGTATCCGTGCTTTAGACATGTGGAGGAAACCCTGGTTTCTCTCCTTTAGGGCCCAGTGTTAGGAGATCTTGGTCACGTGCTATGCTAGCGACAGAGCCCCAACCCTTTCTGGTCCCCCCTCAAGGGGATCTTCCAAGGACAGCCATCCAGGAGAGATACGAGATCCTATCAACTGAGGTTGTTGAGACCATCCTTCAATCTAGAGCTCCTTGCTCTAGATTGCCAATTTGACCTCTAGATTGCCATACTCTAGATTGACATACTCCATTCCTAAGGAGTATACCCTTAAGTAGAAACTTATCACTATGTGGTGTAGAGATTTCCAATTTGACCCAGTCAACTGCCCTGTTGGTACAGTCCTGGAATTTTTGCAGTCACGATTTAAGGCAGGATCGACTCACTCCACCCTGAAAATTTTTGTGGGGGTGCTTTCTGCTTACCACATCCCTATTGAGGGATCTTCAGTGGGTAGGCTGAGGCCTCGAGTATGGTCCTCCTTGGACCTGGCCATAGTACTTCAAGCTTTATGTGCTCCTCCTTTTAAACCTCTCTCTCAGATCTCTGATGTACATTTATTGGCCAAAGTGGCCTTCTATCTATCCATCACATCTTTGAGGAGAGTCGGTGATCTTCAGGCCCTTTTTGTGGCCCTTATATATCTAGACTTTGTGCCCAGTTTGGCCAAAGTAACTTCTATACCCACAAGCGTTTTGACACAGCTCGAGTTCCTGAACGGGAATGTCTAGGGTTACGTATGTAACGCTGGTTCCCATAAGGGAACGAGACACTGCATCTCGATCCATACCTCAGGCACCTCCTACCTGCGCTTGCTTGTTTCAGGGTCAAAGCAAACCCAAGAAGCGCAACACATGTGCCTTTATAGCTTCCTGGTCATGACATCACACGCCTCGTAATCAATGATTCAACACATGTTCAGAGTGCATAAACACTGGTAGCATTCCCATAGCGTTTTGACGCAGCATCTCGTTCCCATCACGAAACCAGGGTTACATTCGTAACCTGAGACATTTTCTTGCTGTTTGACAACCTCAACCTGACAACCTGTTTCTTTTTTGGCACATGACAAACATAATGATTTGTACATGTTGCTTACAGCACCCTGACATTTTAAAGAGCAAAATGTCTCTTAAACATTTGCTTTTTATAAAATAGTAAAAATGAATCAAACTTCAGTGATTCTACATTATTCAAATACTTTCTAGACTTCTAATTTATAACTAAATTGTAGCTAAAACAAATGGTTCAATGTATTTCTACTGGTTCACAAGAAAAAAATCAGTGAGGGTTTAAAAAGAAGTTATTTAAACCAAAACAACACTAGACATTGATAAACATTCAGAAGAGGAAAAAGCAGGCATTCAATGACAGAACAAAAATGTTATTTGGTAGAGATTGAGTCATCACAATTGAGTCTGATCGATAAGGTTTGGAATCTGTGCTCCAACACATTTTTTTTTGTAAAAAAAACACAAAGAAAGCAGTAAGACTGATGTTTCTCGATTACAAATGTTGCATGCTTTTCAAGCAGAAACATTATCCTGGTTCTAACTCAATAAGCCAGGCATTGATCTGTTTTCTGCTTCAGATGGAGAGAGAGTTTAAGTGCATTAAACCCTTGTTTCTTGCTCATCGCCATCTTCCATTGTTACTCAAATCCAGACTCTTTGTTCAAGCAGGCAGCTGAAGGAAAATGGGCTGCTACAGTATAAGCCCACATTCTGACTGCAGGTGTTGAGTCAATATTTGCCAGTATCTGAAACTGTGAGATGGTTGCAATCTTTGATTTGGGTTGCCATTGATTTGGGTGCAGTATAAAAAGCTGATTTTAATTATATTTCTTGGGACAGGTCACAAGGGTTGAGGGATTTGAGGAACATGTTCTGTTGTTTCACATGTACACAATTTCCATAGAATTTAAAAGGACTTAATGGTACACAGGCTGCATTTTCTCAACACCTCTAACATCAAAAACAGTATGATTTATTGGATGTTAATTTAAACAACAAAATGGAATGGGCTGGAAGTTTTCAGTACTAAAACTGCATTTTTATACTAAAGTTATTAAATGTACTAAATGTACCCACTGTAAGTGGTTTAGGTTGAAGCCTTTGCATAAATGTTTATTTTATAGTTCAATTTAAAAAATGAATGTAATTTGGATAAAGAAATAAAGAAAATGACAATTTAGTGTCCGTCCTTCTATTATCAGTGTGGGTTGTTTAAATAATTCCTAAGTAAAGTAATGAGTAGTGTAATTAGTCTTCAGACTAGTCAAGATTTTAGTAACTAATTACTTTGTAGGAGTAACTTCCCCACTGGTGGACGCTGTGTATATGTGCCCCTTGCACATACCCTAGATGTGGTGGAAACACTGGGTTACTATTTTTAAAGCCTCTGCTCTGAAGAAAAATGTCTGAACACACTGATGGACAGAAAGGTCAAAGACCACAAGGCAATGGCACAAACCCAAGGCTCTTGGTTCAGTCCCAAACAAACCAGACATGAACTCCATAGGACACAGCTCACACACTCCCCTGCCACCTCAACAGACGGTTCTTGCCTCGAAACAACCTGCCTAATGACCATCTCGCCACTGCCAGTGAGCTGCCACTCAGCATTTCAAACTCATGTGCAACCACTCTCCAAAGTCACATTTCAGATTCCATCAATGCACACTATGAAGATAAGACCCCTCCAACAATATGCCACATTCATATGCATGGGCACACAGATCCAGCCTTGAAAATCCCCGTAAAATGAACATCCAGAGGTTCCGGGAAAGGACGAATCGCACAATAATGAACTCCAGCTGAATACAGAATTTTAGAACAGAGACTTTCATAACAAAAAGACCAAAAATCAGGGGGACAATTTATATATGAGGCAAGTGAAGCTAGATGTTTTTTTTTTTTTTTTTTTTTTTTNTTGAGCGGTATAAGAGTGAAACTGGCCCAATCACAACTCGCCACTATGATGCTAGGATGTTGTGGGTGGTTGTCAGGGTGTTGCTATGTGGTAGCATAGCAAAAAAAAAACATTTTCATTTATGCTTAAAAATATTATCAGTTGAGGTAAAATAAAAGCATGATTGTAGTTCCTTTTCATATATTTTTTAACTTTATTTAACATTACACAATTTTGCTTTTCCATTCAATTCATTAGTTTTGAAACATTTGGATAATGTTATTGTAAATCAGATGGAGAGGACACAATGAATTGCAAAAAAAAGTAAAAACAATTCCCCAGCCCTCTTTAATAGATGGTATTTTCTCAGCAAAGCAGCAATGGAAGGGAGGATGGGATCCAAAGGAAAAGAGAGAGGTTGGTTGAGTTGCGACTCAGGTACGTGCCTTCATTCGTTTCAGCGGATTATTCATTTCCTTTTGAAGTGAAGCAGCTCGCCCAGCGAGAAATGTCTGAAAGGCAGCTGAAAGAAGACTCTCATATTTCTCCAGGAGCAGCTTGTCATCAGGGGGGTAAATACGTCTGTACAGAAAGAGAGACAGAGAGAGGGAGAGAGTTTTATCTGATTTAGCAGTCCAGTCTGACTGCTTTCTAATCAGCTAAACAAACCTTAGTTTCACACGTGTATGTCTATTAATGCTGCATACTAATGATTAATGCACTTGTTCTTCTTAGACATTTAGACTAAACAATAGCCGGTGAAGTGTAAACCATTTATTATATCAACAGATCTTGGAATCAATGTCGTACAGGGTCATGCACTGTATATAGTTAAAGCTTAACTGGCTTCCATTCAGGAGACAAATTTCAATTTAAACTGTATAGGCCCAAATGACATGGTGAATGGGGGGAGGGGGCAGAAATGTTGTTGCAGACTGACTAAGGTTTTCTCAGTAAGGCCTATGGGAAAGAGGGGGCCCAGCAATAAATTTTGGCCCAGACACTGAATTTTCATTGAGATCCAGTGATCAAAACAATGATGGCAGTGTGTTAAGCAAAATAAACATTAAATGAGAAGAGACCGATATGTTCTTCCAATATTTTTATGCTTCAAATGGCCTCTTTCAGGCTCCAGCATAATCAAAAGCTAAAGTATTGTAAATGTTCAGATCAGAAGATAAACCACCCTAAAAACCATTAAGAGCTACAAGCGAGATGGACAAACTTGAGCGGCAGCAGTAATCTAGAAATGGTTCAGACTTGCACATATGGCACGTGTTGAAATCTGGGTCTGACCCACAAACCTCAAACACTTTTCTCCATATTTCAGCATGTTTTAAGGTGTTTTTATTTGGAGTTGAACAGAAAGCACATGGGCATAAAATGACCTATTTAGAAAGCAGCTTCGTTTCAGATTCTTCCTCTGAGGCTCTGAAGTGGAGGCTGTATTATGGAGTGATTCGTTGCAATTACGAGTGATCAGATATGTGAAAAATGCAGTAGATGCAAAATAGCTTAGTTCTCTTTGAAGTAGATTCTCTCGCTCATCTCTGCTACAGATAATACAAAGAGTAAGTGGAGGTGCACTTGTAATGAGGTCGGTTAATCAAGCCTTAATGCTATGCCTTTGTTCAAAATTTAAATAGAACGAATAAGTGCAGAAAGCATTTAGCTGCTGATGCATTTGGCTTCTCTGCTGAACAGCAGTAGTCATTAAAGAAAGATTTGACATCAAATTTATGTTCTTTTATCTGACAGGAATATATGAAATATTAATTATATTTTGGTCCTTTTAACATTTTGTTTAAACCTTTAAATGAGCATCTATTTTTGCTGTATGGAAAGAAGCTGCTTAGACATTTTGCCTCACATTTCCTTTTGTATTAATGTTAAACAAAGATAATAATAAAAAAATTATTTTAAATGAAATGTATGGTGGCCGAGAGAGCTCAACATGCTGCAAATAGAGAAACGTGCCACAAAGCCTCACAACATAAACAAATACAGAAATTTGCACAGATTCTGCTAAATTAACCTAAATAATCTCACAAAGTACAAAATTATCAGTTACGCATTTTGATCTTCCTGATTTGCGGCACGTTTCTATATTTGTTTGTGTTGTGAAGATTTGCAGTGTGCTTTTTGTTTGTGTTCTGAGGATATGTGGCATGTTTCTGTGTTTGCAGAGCATTGAGCTTCCTTAGCCACCATAAAAATAAGTTGCTTTAGGTCAAAATTCTGTCTTTGCAAATACTAGATTTTCAAACACCGTATCCACTTATTTCCCAGTGTGTCTGAAGTGCAACAATATCAGGCCTAAACAATAATCTTTAATGTTCTCTGTGACTTGTCCTCACCTGTCCTTATTTTACAGCCACAGAAGGATACTGTCACATATCTTAATCCAGGCCACAAGAGACCTCACAGGTGTAAGCAAGCAATCTTACAGGACAACAAATTGTAAAAGATCCGCCTACCTGTAGTTCCCCATGTGTCGCTTTTCGTGCTCGTCCCTGGAGACCTGCTTGCGGACTTGAGCCAGTCTTTCTTTCTGAAAGCATAACAGGTGAGTGGTGAAAAGTGAGAAGAACTGAAAAGAAATGAGAAAATAAAGCTGTGTTTCTGCTAGCACTGTCCTGTGGTGCAATTTAGACACACAAATGATTCCTCTCCCACATTACAAGGCACCCTAATGAAGTCTGAGAGTTTGCAGGAGCGAATAACAGCCTCTTCTCCACACTTGTTAATACAGGGGCCACATTCATAATTCATATAGATTTAACTCCCACTATACCATTTTAATACATCAAAAACTATAATTGTGTAAAGGTCAGCTGGTCAATTTGCAGTGCCGCAGCAGGGTGTCTCCTATTATAGACACTGATCTTTGCTAAATGCTGGTATAGGCATATTCGCTCAGCCCCCAATCACCCATCCCACCGCTCGTCTTCAGCCAGCTTTGCCCTTTGAAAATACCACCAACCTGCAGTCATCTCAAACACATTTATCTCTTCATATAATAAAAGTTGATTGAATGACCAATCAAGTACTACAGCACAAAAGCACCTTCTACTGGACTGTCTTTGAAAACTTGCTTTGTCCAAATGCCTTAGATTCAAAACATAAATACTGTAAATAAATACTGTAGTCACATTGACTAGTCAAATTACAACTTACAACTTGCCATAATGAGTTGTTGAGTATACGACAAATAAAAACGGGATATATTTATACAGGACACAAACCTGCATTTTCCATATAATCACCTCTGCTCAATGCGTCTGTATTTTATTGTGTAACCTAAATATGGCCAAATAAGATTTTGCTTTATAACATCCAAAATGGGCCACACCAGTTCCTCCCTCCTGCGTTCTAGTAGATGACGTTGTTTCTCCCAATCAGACAACCCAGCCGTCAGTTTCCGCATTGATCCCTGTCCGTATAGCCGTCGCTGGGCTTCCGCCTTCTGCTGGGCCAGATTCCGTCTCTTATCACTCGATCTGAGTAAAAAAACAAGCTCAAATAATATTACTCGGAGAAGCCCAAACTCCCAGCCTGAATCCTGACAGACTCTTTGACACTCCATACATCACTCAACATGACAGCTTTCAGCACTGGCCCTTTAAATTTGCTGTTGTTAATAGCCACTCAGGGTCAGAAGGATCCAGAATCGCTGGGGAACCGTATCGTTTCCTCAACACAACCCTCACACTTGTGCTTGATGGTGAGAAAAAAATGCACCAAGTCACTGGATGTGTGGATATACGACATAAATCATTGACCCTACATATCAAACCAGTTTGTGAATAATATGCTAAAAAATCAGAACTGTGGGAACCTGGAAGTCTTGGAACAACTGATACACAGTAAATGGCTGTTATATAATTAAATAGTCATTCTATTTTTGATCAATACTTGTTTTTTCATTCATCCAACTTGATGGATGTAAACAAAAAGTTGGTTATAACTTTTTAACTTGGTATATAAGCTTGTTCACACCCTAAATGGTAACTATGAAGATAACTATAGTGATAACTTTATTAGCATCCTCATCAATGGACAATAAACAATATATTCTAGTCTCATGGCTTATGTAAGCACTGCAGTAAATTCGGGAGACTCTGAAAGTGATCCCAACAATATTGTTACTCTTATTCCTATCTTTTTCATTATATTTTAGAATTATATATTAGAAAATGTCTTTTTTGGAAAATGGGTTATTGGTATGAATAGGCCTCAAGCCCGGTAATTGTTAAAATAATAAATAATTGCTTGGTGTCCAAATTTATACAATTGTGCTGAATATTTACTACAGTATAAAATGGTGGTATATAACTCTGCTGCCATATACATCATATAATCCAGACATAGAAGCACTGATTTTTAAAACCAGATCTATTGCTGGATTGAGTTAATATTCTGTTAAGTTGTACTGCAAGACCTTTGTTGGGTCACTTTGGTATATTTAGTATAAAAGGTAAATCTGAAATCAGAGAAGCAGGGCTGTAATAATCAGTGATGACTCTGTGTGCTCCCTCACACATATACACAATGAAGTACACAAGCAACATACTTACAAACATGCACATACACAGGCTAAAGTATATAGTGCCAAAAACATACAAAATACAGAAACAAATTAGGATTAAATATAATACAATCATATTTTGACATTACTCATGTCATTAACGTTTAGAGTAATGTTCATACAAAGGAGGCTTAACCTACAGTTCAGGTATACACCAAACATTGTTTTATAATACACGTTTGAAAATGTACAGTAGCTTGCAAGTAGGTTTTTTCAACTGTTCTTCTTCATTTAGTCTGTCTAAATACTTCCTCATGCGATCTCAAACAGACTTAATGATGGTGATATTAGATTTTTGTGGAGCACCGTTTTCAGATTGAAAATCTCACTGTTTCTCACAAAAATTAATGGCCAAAGGAATGTTTGGAAATGTAAACAAATTTTCCACCTGTCACAGTAATGCACAAGATATTATTAATTAAGACCATTTTTGGGGTGAAAATACTAACATGACTAAGACTCTTGCAAACAACTGTATAGTTACTGTATGCAATTTAACAAAAAACAAGCTACAGTAGACATTTTCACTTTCAAACCCTCTGATACACTTGCCCCACAGACTTCCATTGTAAGTGTGTAAACATATCATGGAGTTTGAATTACATATTTTGTATTTAAACAACATTATTCCTTTAAATTACACACACAAATGGAATCACATGTGGCTGATGCCTCCACACTAAAACAGTATATAAATACTGTGAATTTCTTGCATTTCACATGCTCACAAACAGCAAAACTTTAGCAATCCTGTTCCACATCAATCCTTCAAATCTAGCTGTAGTAACAAGTGTGTAAAGACCCATCAAGTCTCAAGTTACTTGGAGTGGAGATAATCAATCAATACTTTCTAAAACACTAGAGGCCATCAAGAGGTTTCTGGTTAACTCTTTTCTGTTGCTAATGGTACTCTGGGGGGCATGTTGGTTTATACCTGATGTTGAGCAGTTTCAGGGCGTTGAGCAAAACTCCCTTCTTCACATCGTAATCTATCTTCTGATCAGTCCCAAAACTTGGAGCACGATTGATCTGTAAAGGGGAAGAAATTATTTTGCTTAAATATTGTGCTTGAATCTTTCTCATTTTCTAAATTAAAACCTAAAAAAATCCAAGTATTAAAGGGGCCTGGAGAATATTTAAAATAGTCTCTGCATCACATTACTGGGCTTGGCATTGACTCCCAGGATAAGAAGTTCTGGTTCAAAGTCTAAAGAACCACAGTTGGCGATGATGATGGGGACAATAGGATGTATGAGAAGATTTAAGAGCAAAAAGGCACCAAGCTAACTTCATAAGAGCAGTTTATTACCCAGTCTAAATCAAGTCTGTTTACAATTGAAACCCGCAATTGAAACTCCCATAAGGGAACGGCATGGGGCTTCACTTATAATGCGTTCCAATTTCTTTTCTTCTGAATTAAAATGTTCTTCTGACCTTCCTTCTGCTTTAGTAGGTCCCACCTCTGAAGTGCCTGTACAGATAGAAGATGTTTATGCCAAAGCACTTTTGGATAGTGGCTCACAGTTTACCATCTTATACAGAAGTTTCTATCATAATTATTTATAACATTGTGGAAAAGCTTGTGCAAAACTTAAAAATCTGGGGGTTGCGTTCTCATAATTAACCTTATAATGGTTATTTACCCATTCGTCTTGAGTTTACAGAAGCAGTCGTTGGAGTGCCCCAAACAGTTTATACTCTCGCTTTAGTTTGTCCGGACCCCCAGCCGAGCCAGCGTATAGCTATATTGGTGGGTACAAATACTTCTGTGGTCAGACAGTTTTTGATGTTTGCAAGGCGAAGGCTGCAGTGTTTTGACTGTACATCCTTTGGTTACAGCAGCCTATGAGTTTATTCAGGACACCAATTGAGTGAAAAATTGTCCAGATAAGCCTGGCGTGGTGTGGTTTAACCAGCACAAACCAGTCTCATTGAAGCCTGGGGAAACTCATCAGGTTTATGGCAAGCCAAAGTTTTCTGGTGTGTTGCCTGGTAAACATATTCACATTGATCAGGCAGTTGATAGCATTGCTCCTGGGGAGTTGTTGGTAAGGCCTGAGTTACAGTTTTCTTCGGTGGTGTCAGACCGAATGGTTGGTGTAACTGTAAAGAACACGTTCAGTAGGGAGGTACTTCTACAGTGTTGTACTCCTATTGCTCATATTTTTCCTGTAGATGTTGTACCACAGATGACTTCCAAAAGTGATGTGTCAATGCAGAATACTACATTGTCTATTGATTCGTTTGACTTTGGTAACTCTGGAGGAAGCTAAGCAGTGCTTGTGTAAGAAGCTCATAGAGAGGCAGGATATATTTTCTGCTCATGAATAAAGATCTGGAGGATGTGTGTACCAAAATAATTTTATTATTTCGGAGTCCATAAGTCCATATGCATCACCGATTGTTGTGGTATGAAAAAAGTCTGGTAGTGTAAGGATGTGTGTGGATTTAGATTACTCTAAATCGCAGAACTACCAGTATACAGTTCCACGGATTGAAGATGCGTTGCACTGCTTATCTGTTAGCAAATGGTTTTTTGTGCTAGATTTGAGAGGCGGTTATTACCAGATACCGATGAGTAAGGATGACAAAGAGAAAATGGCATTTTTCTGTCCTAGGGTTTTTTGAATTTGAGAGGATGCCACAGGGGATTTGTGGTGCACCAGCAACTTTTCAGAGGGTGATGGAACGCACAGTTGGTGACATGAACTTCTTATGAATTTCTCAGAATTTTTGGTAGAACCTTAGAAAAGCCTTTGTGTCCCCATTGATTGTGTTACTAAAAATTGTTCTGAAGTAATGTATTAGACTTGTGTGAGATGATCAGCAAGAGACAAGAAACCTCCCAGTAGGTTTACGCATCCACATTTGGGAATGCCTAATAGATAATACTCTATACTTGTCTAAGGAAAATGGTACCATGCTTATAAGATTTTTTTTTTAGATGATGCACTGTTTCTATTGTTCCTTCATTTGTAAGTCGCTTTAGATAAAAGCATCTGCTAAATACATAAATGTAAATAAATGTAAATGTAGAGAATCTGTGTTTCTAAAAGTGGTGGGGTATGTTTTCCTGAAGTTACGTGTAAGTGCCAAGCTTGGTGGTGTAATCCCCATGCCCTGTGTAAGGTGTGCTTGGTGGGAGTAAAGACTGTACCTTGTCTTGTTCCTAGAGTGTAATGGAACTGAAGCAAACAAAACCATGTCTAGCATGGGGGCATGCTATTATTTCAGTGGGGGGAGGATGTAGCCCAGCCAAAATTGTTAATGTTGAACAGTAGGTCATTGTTCATGTGTTTATTATATGTATTTTATGTTTCTAACATGTTGATTGTTAAATAATTTGTGACTGTATTTTGTTTTTGTTTGATATAAATAGTGTACTGTTAAGCCAATGAGAACGTTCTACAAGTGTAAATGACAGACTTTTACAATCAATTAGAATTTGCCACGTAAAGGGAAAATTTGCCACAATGAGAGAAAACAGAAGAGAAGAAGAGGAGACCGGAGATTAGCACGTGCAATATACGGAGACTTGATATCTGGAGACATTCCGATTTAAGAAGTGGTAAACAGGCTAAATCTAATTGGATTGTTTCAGTTAGTTTATGATGAACGCTGGAGTTGAGTTTCGTCGCGTTGTGTAAGATTCCGACACAACAGCTTTGTAATTAGCGGATCCCAGCAACAATTAATCCTATCCACTCTCCGAGAAGCACGAGGTGCGATCCCCTTCACTTTTCCTGTGATCTCCAACCTTGTCGTCAAGGCAAGGAAATTTCCTGCCAGGTGGGACATTCAGGCATGTTGCATGAGTGTGAACGAGTGAGTACTGAGACCACGCCTGTATTAATGTCTTTTGGTTAAAGTACACCAACGATACCGAGCCCCAACGAGGGACATTTTATTGACATTGATCTGAACGATTGATTGTTTTATTTGAATATTTTTGCCTGTTGTTTTATTTGTTTCATTTCATCTGAAATTTACAAAATTGTGATGACCTTATTTTTTGGGGAGGGGGGTATTATTAATATATCTGTTAATAAATTGTGATTCTTAATCAGAGAGAATTTATTGTATGATTAACTCATAGTTTACAGTATAAAGGGTATATTGGAGACACGGCATGTATTAAAACTATACTTTTGAATGACATTTTCACAATAGAAACCTTATTGGAAGTTCAATCTAAAAGCTGGGTTGCCGGGTTCCTGGGCGCTATTTCCAGACATGTAAAGTACCCATAGGGGGAGAAAGGGTTACAAGTCCATTATGCTGAACTGCCAGCTCTGATGGTGATAGACGCCACTTCTTGATCAGCGCGATTCTCGCTTATCTCTCGCAGGGAATCTATTTACTGTGGAGGCACGACAGCTGAGTATGATAAGAATCGGCAGTAAATTCACCAATATAGCGCCAGTCCTTTCAATACCCAGGGATGATGGACATGCGTTTGAGCTTTGTGTTTCTGTATTGCAGTGTATCAGATCGTCATTGTTTGATTAGATTTGGCTCAACTCATGAGAACCAAACCTTTACATTATGGTTTACATTGTTTGAGTTTATTAATTTACAACTGTTCAGAGTTATTTGAGCAATTAATTAGGGATAATTTAGCATAGCATGTCTTTCCATGCATTAGTATAATCTTAGTAAAATTCCTTCCAATGTGAACTAATTCATCAGATGCCAGAGTTATTTTCTCGGTGGAACTGAAAAACAGCACAGGAAATGAGTCCAGCTTGTGATATCTGTACAATCACTGTGATGTATAGTAATAGTCACTCATAACTTTGCTGCTTAATGCTGCAATATTTCTAATGTTAAAAAACTACAAGTACAGATTTAGTACTTTGTATGGGGCAGTAGGTATAATACTAAGTGCACACAGTTTTTTACGTAATAGCACTAAACTAAGTAACAGCTCTGAAATTGTTTTTCAACAAGGAATTACAGCACTAACAATGTATGTAGGGCCCTTAATAAGAAGCTATTAAACATACACTTTATTCAATAGTTAAACTAAGGGCAATTTTAAATGCTTTATCCAAGGTCACCAGGAATGCCTATACTGTAAATTAACTCTTTGGGCCTGAACATTTAACTTGAACTATTAACTAGGACTATCAGCTAGGACTTCCTCCACATCTGTTAAATACATACTTTTAATTTTTTTGTAAAGACCATTCGATGAGACATTCATATTCTTTGTTAATATCCTGTTTCTTTATAAGGACATACTTTTTGGTTTTACAGAGAACACTACGCTATGGTGTTAAAAAGACTTGAACATGGTGCACAAGTTTTACTGTGCTTCTGTGTTGTTTTCAGAGTTTGTCAGGCCCTGGTAAACTTCTGCTTTTACTGTATGGAAAAGAACAGCAAAGATGTTTTGGTGAACTGCTCCATTAGTGTACTAATAGCATTTATCAGCAGGTAAAATCCAGCCAAAACTGGCACACTGAGGGTTTTCTTCACCTCAGACAATAATTTGCTCTTTTGCATTCTGTCCGTAACACTCTGTAAATAAACACCAGAGGCATTTACTCACTGCTGCCAGCTCCGATATGGCAAAAATTGGTTTTGGATCTGGGTTTGCACATAACTGGGGCTAAAACACACATCAAAAAACGATGGTTTGAAAACGATGGCAACCACAGAGAGATGATAGCAGCAGTAGATGCCCCTCACTGGGTTCCTAATAGAGCTGCCCCACTTTGGTCTTAATCTCTCTCAGAAAGGTGATCACTTAGGAGAGAACCGTAAGATAATTTACATCACAACTGAGTATCAGAAAGGGGTTTGGCAAGAGGAGAGGTCGACGGTGGACTAATTCAATGTATTTACTGTACCAGCAGTAGCCCTAGCAGCAGTAACCGTAGCAGCGCTGGTTGATCCAGCTCATGCTTTCTGAGCTTAGTCTGGCCAGATCACATCACCCCTCACTGGGCAGATGCCCCGCAGATGGCATTTAGGATTTAGGATGTCAGCCATGTTTTATCTTTTGACAATAATCATTCTGACATAAGTGGGTTTTACAAAAGTTCCTTGCCACCATCAAAAGATGTTACTGTGTTATTACCAACACTTGTGGTGGGGATGTGGTCATGCCAAACTACAAGAAGTCAAGTCATGCTGAGATTAATAAAGCTGCAGTCTGAAGTTTTTTTTGTTCTCTTTTGTTAGAGTCCATTTACATATATACTAATGCACTTCTAGAAGTCAAAAATACAGATTCCTGCTATCCTAATTCCTGCTATCTACAATATTTTGTAGAATGAGAAGATTTCTCCCCTTGCACTCCCCTTGAAGTCCCCTTGCACTCTTATCAGTTTTATATCCACACTATTGAATGGTTGCACTGTCAACATCAAACAACTCATGGAGACATAAAAGTTTTCATACCCTAGTTCCATTCATTGCTCTCGGGAATCCTGAGCAAATGGTCAACCACTCTCAGGAAGGTGCAACAAAAGGTCGTTACCTACTGCTGTTATCACCTGGAATGCCCAATGCAATTTACATTCCTTTAGTATTCATCATTACAGTGAGGGGGTGAAGGGGAGTCAGCTGACTTAGAAGTGACTCTTAATTTTATTTTCCCACAAAACCTTGGTACAGAACTGTTTATCGGTCTGCATTTACTGTCTTGTGCTGTCTGGTTACACTTTGTGCACTTTATGTAAAAAGAGTTTTTGTATATTTGGCAAACAGCCCTGCCCAAAACCAACACCATTGGTTGAGCCAATGTTGCTGTTTTAGGTCCTGAATATTAAGATGGGACAGGAGACAGTATTTTAACATTTCAAAAACAATTCACACATCAGTTTTAAAAACCTATACACAATTTATCCTTTTAGACACATTTAGGTGTCAAAGGTTTTGCAATTATATTTGAAAGTTTTTAAAAAACTAAAATGACTAAAAGGGGCAGTTGTGGTCTACTGGTTAAGGAGTTGGGCTTGTAATAAGTAGGTTGCTGGTTCGATTCCAGTGCCGGCAGGTAGCAACTGAGGTTGCCCTTGAGCAAGGCACCTAACCCCCAATTGCCCCCTGGGAGCTGCAGGGATAGCTTCCCACTGCTCCAGGTGTGTGTGCTCATGACTTGCAGTGTGTGTTCACTCTTTGCGAAGGATGGGATAAATGCAGAGGTCACATTTCAGTTATGGGCAACCATAACTGACAAATACATGTCACTTTCAAAAAGGCCACAAAAAATGCAATTTTGCAAAGCTGTGACCTGCCACTAATTGAAGAATGAAGGAATTATAATTTCCCCATGCAATTAATGCAATGTAAATTATAGCCATTTAAATTCATTTTATTTTGATTACATGCCTTTTAAATCGTAAAATAATACAAGTGCCTAAAATAAAAACAATAATAGTCTTGACTGATCTATTTTTGATATTTTCAATATTACAATTAATGCAATTTATTATTATGCAGCAGTGTTGCATCCCAAGCATACGGTACATCAGGATAAACAACTACATTAAAACAAACAAAACACTTGCACACTGCATTCCCAGTGGTGAGAGCACTCAGGAATACTGATCTGGGTGCTGCTAATGGAGCAACTGCAGAAAGAGACATGCAGATCGCATTTCACGTCCTTATCAATCACTGTTTGTTCTTTTGTCGTATTTGGAGAGGCTGATTCCAGCAGTGAAACCCAATCAGGGTTTTGTTAGGGGCCAGTCAGCGACCTGACCCCCAGCAGAGATTCTCAAACCCATACAGACTGTCACTGTACTAAAATAAACATCCAGATGATATCATGATTTATTTTAGGGCATGTTGCAGCATTCCCTTAAAGATTCATGCTTGGCTTTTTTACTGCTGTCTCACAGAAGAAAGCTAAGTAATTCAGATATAGACAGACAGAGAGGGGCACAACAGGACAACACTGCCACCTAGAGTTTTCACACACTCAAACATGGCTTTTATCTAATTAACCCAACTGTGAATATGCTAGATGTGAGACCACTAAAATGCTATTTTGCATTTTTATAATTTAATACAACAACTTCTTACAAATCATATTATCCACATAACATTTTATGTTGTCCAACACTGCACTGTGTGCTACAATGAAAGCAAATAAATCGGATATTTTTGTACAAATTAGTTAACATGTTAAACTGAATGCTGGTAGACATACTTTTAAACCCCCTATACATATATTGATACATATATATGGTAAAGCAGACATCTGATATTATGATGCATGTGCTGCATAATTTATGATAATCCTGTGAGAAGCATAAGGAAGCATAAGGTTTTAAAATTCTGTTTCATGCATGAATTACTAATATCCAAAACCAACTTCACATAGCTTAAAAGTGGAGGAATTCCAGTAGAAAAAATAAAGTGTTTAAAATGCCCAAATCAAAAAAGTGATTTAAAGTTCAATTTTTTTGATGTTCTTCTAAAACAGGCTTTAAAGGTCCCTCAATATTGGGGGCCCCACAATAGTAAGGTCCTCTCTGAAATTTTATTCAGAAATAGATGGACTGAGAGAAAATGAAGCAAATGAGGAGATGAGCAGTAAAGAGTTTGCGTTTGACACAAAAGAAGTACATTTGTTTTATGTTTTCCTGCTTTGTCTTTGCAGTTGCCGTCTCTGTAATATTGTTCAACCCATGAGAGAGAGAGAGAGAGAGAGAGAGAGTAAAAAAGTGTAGTGTAAAACTAGATCTAGAATATAACCAGTGTTAGATTGCTATGGGTTTGATTTTTGGCTTTATTCTGAAAACTACTCATTTTCAGTACTTTGTAAATGATTGTCAAATTAAGTTTTCTTTAGGATGCAACTAGTTTTAATCAAATTATGAAATGATTTGTTTTACTTTTTTAATTATACATTATTCATTTTAAATTAATTCATTTATTAATAGTCATCTTTTATATCAAGTATAATATATTTGGTAATTGTGACAATATTAATGTCCTGGAAAAAGCCAGACTCTAGTATATTTACTATGCAGGTCTAATTACTTTACTGGCTGGAAAAAGGCTTTCCTTTAAGCAATGCAGCAACATATGTGCATGTTTTTGTATATTATTTGCCAGTCTGGCAAATGTACACAACACATTCATAATTCAATAGCTCTATTCTAAAATATAGTACACTGTCTCACTAGAAGTGTCTAATTTAAAACACTCAGTCAACAGCCACTTAATGGTCACTTACATGCATCACAAAAACAGATCTCTTTACATGAGAACACAGGATATGCGACTCACTTCTATACTAACAGAGCATGACATTAGCATGTTGCTGAGCTAATGACACTACACTGCACACACTGCAAACTGGGTATAATAGTAGGCAAACACAAACTCTGAGTTTAAACATGCATCATTAATAAAGTGATGCACAGTCTACATGGTTGTTTGGTTGTGTTTGTCTTCATAATTTTCGAAAATGTATCATTTTAAAAAATCCTACAAAATTGGCTAGTTAGCTTTGCATTTTATATTTAGAGTGAATAACTTTAATTGGTATGTTTCGCAATTAAATCCAAGTATATTTATTGCCAAACTTCCCAAGCTTTTCACAATGCATTCTGGGATTGCCTTTTCAGGATACGTGATGATTGGCTATATTAGCTAACAATTTCAATAAAATGTCTATGATACATTGGCATGCTGTCTAAGTAGGCAGCCAGCTAGGTTCTGAAACAGAGCTATAGTAATAAATGATTTCAAAGTCATCCATGTGCCACTCTACTTGTGGACTTAAATTGAGAGGCTATACTTTCTCTCCATTATTGTGCCTTTGCATTATTTGTCAGCAAGCTTAACGGCACCAGTGTGAAGAGTTTCTGGAAAGACAAAGCAGGTGGGCCCAAGTGGGAGCGATATCAATGCTGCACCACAGCATTTCACTAATGGCTATTCAGGTCCCGCTGGATGCTCCTGTCTGACCTGTGGAATGGACAAACCTTCCCAGTAGGCATTAAAAAGTGGCATGTAGATTAACATGTTAATGATGTGCTCTGGTGAAGACGTGCACAATGGTGCTTTGCCGCGTCTAGTGGGTGGTGTGAAGCGAGCAAAAGAAAGTGAGGTTTCTCAAATTTCCCTGTTTGTGTCCCCTGGTCATATCACTGGCTCAAATGTTTTGAATGCCAATGGAAAGGGAATAAAAACCCACAAAGGAGATAAGATCTGAACAAAAGCCCCAGAACATTAGCTGTCTGACCAGAACTGAAGTGCTGCAGCCTTGAGTGTGTGCTAGCCGATTTAGCTGTGTTTAAGTGCATGCATTAAGTGTTTATTTAGTGAAAGTGTGTTTTTAAGTGTGCATGTTAATGCGTTGGTGTTTTGACAATAAGCATCTTTGTGCATTTGTATTGGTTTTGCAAAGCATTAGAGCATGTAAGGATTGTTTTAACAGTGGGCTTATGAGCATTTAAATGTGTATGTTAAGCTTTCATTTAGCTAGTGTGTTGGCGTTTTAATAATGTGCATTGAAGTGTGTGTTTGTTTAAGCTAAATGTTTTCTTTAAGCATTTAGCTGGGTTTAAGTGTAAATGTTATTTCTTTTAACAATGCATGTATGAGTCTGTGAGGCATTGTTTTAACATGTAATGAGTCATTTTAGCTGTGTGTGTTTGTTATTGTTAATGTTTGTTAGGGTTAGCAGATGTTTTGTTTAGGCAACGTGCATCTGTGAGTTTGTGTTTTATTTAAATAGTCTGTGTGTACTGGGTTGATTTAATGTGTTTTAATTTATTAAAAATATAATGTATTAAATAAAAATGAAATTAATTAATTTTATCAAACCTAAAATTAAAACCAGAGAAAGTTGAATGAAAACAGCAGTGACAGATGATTCCTAATACATATTCACTGAAGATTACAACAGTCAGCTTTAAACTTCCAGAGAACAGACAGAAGTAAATCACACCTCCTGTCTCTCTGTCAAACATTGCAGTGTGGATATGTGTTTTGACTAATCACTTGAAATCGGAAATAAATGTTTGCATCGTAAATGTAGCATGAAAAAGAAACAGCTTTTTTCCCCATCAGTGAGGAGCTTGTGGTATGTTAATTGATGGGAGTTTGTGGCGGGCTGCTACTAGCACTGAGGGATCATTATCGTCAAAGACGAACGGCTGCATCTACTGCCACAATCTACGTACTCCTCCCAAAACCTGCACAGACATACACAGCCGTCACTCAACATGTTCCTGAAACCCGGTGACAAATTCCATGACTCTGACGATAAATAAACACAGAATAAATATTTAGTTCCTCAGAGCCTTGGCATGGACATTAGCACAAATGTAGAACATGGTTTGTGAAGCTGTGGTACTCATGTGGGAATGGTGGTTCAAATTCAGCTTGCAACGTGATTTCTACTAATTTCCTTTTTATACTAATATCCTTTTTAAAATCTAACTAATATCCTTTTTACTTTTTAAAGCAAAAAAGTAGCAAAAGCTCAACAATTTATATTTAAATTTTAAAAAGAACTAATTGTTCTAGAGGTTTAACCAAATGGAAAGCTGCAGCCAGAAGTTTGGGTTAAAAGATTTAGGTCATGCTGCTGCACAAAAGTGTGGGCGATCTGGAAAACCAGACATGGAATTTGTGGAAGAGCAAACATCACATCACTATTCACAGAAAAACGGCAGCGGTCCTGCATCCTAACCGTCTTAACCCTCAGTTCTGACCTACATTTCTGTAGCGTGTCTGTCAGAAGACAGAGAGGAGAATGTTGGCTCTAGCTCTAGCGTGTGGCCCTACATATGCTGTCTTTTAGATCCTTATATTTGCTGTTATATTCTACAGAAACAGACAAAAACAGCGATAAAGTAAAATTTGAATAATTAAGGGAATAACTGTGTATCTAATACTGAAATTTCATCAATATCAAAAGATAATAGCACAAAATGGCAAAATATATTTTGCCAAAAATTTTGTGACTTTTCAAAAGTTTCATAAATGGACTTTAAAAATGGTTTCAGTAAAAGAATGGTTTCTTTTACTTTATATTTTATTTTTATGCAAGTAAAAGTTTTTGTTAATGCTAGTAACATTGGCCCCAACTGGATCAGCTGGAAAAAGCTCTGGTTTAAGTTCTTTATGGTTCACTAAAATTGTAGTTGTCATAAGAGATGTTTTTAATTATATAATAACTATAAGAAACACATGGTAAGTGACGTAGTCGCAGCAATCATGTCATGTTTGTGGAGCTAAAGGAATGACTCTGGGAACCACTGGGAAATGTTGTTTAGATGACTGTCATCCAGCGTTGCAAAACAGCACAGCGGAAGCAAATGAAAATGAGAAGCAGGAGAAAAGAAAAGCCAAAACCCAGAATCTCAGGAACCGTGAGGTTTCAGACACACAAACAACTGCCTCTTCAGATCATATTTCAAGGAGAGGTGTTTCTTTAGCTGCATTAAATGGAATGTTTTGCTTAAATGGTGAAAGGTAAACAAAAGGACTCAAATCCCAAGACATCTTTACCAAGACTAAGGTGAATGTATCTCATTTCCACAAAATTACACTGAGTAAATCAAAGACATCGAGTAACCGTATGACTACACAGCCGTGTTCCAAATTCTAGTGAGCTGCCTCTATGTACAGCATTTTCAAACACTACAGGCATCAAGGTTTTTCTAAAAGGTAGGCATTATATTAAACAGAACATTTGCAAGTGCTACTATTAAGCTTAAAAACGCTCATGTTTTGTCATGATCTTAGCAGCGTGATAACAGCTAAAATTCAAACAATATTTGTATGATGCAATTTCAAATCAGTCAATTATGAGCATGACTGCTCATCGAAAGTTCCACCGGCATTATTCAAAAAGTGCACATACACACCAACCAGTTTTATTTAATATTTTCAGAGTTTTACCATGTTTAAATACAATGCAAGTTCAATTTTGGTTGCAGCAGCAATTCTCATCCATAATCACCCATCAAGATGGGCCTTGTTTTTGTAGTTCAGCTTCAGTAATAAGATGAAATATGATTTTAAAAGATTAATTCAGTAGAGGGGTTAAAACAGACCTCCAGCAGCCAGGGCTTCAGCTTGCGGTCAAGGATGATGTCAAAACCCAGCACCTCAAAGCAGACACTGGCACTCCCTGGTGGCTGACCAGGGCGGCACATGCGGTAGGCGTGGAGCACGTGTGGTTCGGCTACTATCAGGGTCTTCACTACCAGCTCCTGCAAACAAATAGACTCAATTTGCTTACATAAACACGTTTGACAGACAGTTTTTCTTAGGATCTTTTAAAATCATCAAATTATGATCTAATTAAGTTAAATAGCTCATAGTTTCAGTAAATGACAATGACAAGACAATGACGAAAACATTGAAAAATGTATAATTTCCAATCATAAATTATAACATTACAGACTCTTAATTTTAGGCTAATACATTACTTGTAGAATGTTAATTTCTGGTTTGACACAGGTTAAACCAGAAATTAAGTTTCATATGTTCTTATGAAACTTTAGTTCTGGTTCACAAGCACATTATCTGTGCAATTATGTTTGTGGATATAGCTGATTAATCTCACTTATACACACCCACTAACCACACGATTAGCTACATCAGTTCAATTGTTTGTTGATGCAAAATTGTATCAGCCAATCACATGCCAGCAATGTAGACCTGACCAAGAGGAGCTGCTGATGTTCAAAACAAGCAACAGGACAGGGAAGAAAGGTCATTTTTGGGACTTTAAACTTGTCTGTTATTGGTGGTTGGATTATATCTGTTCAGCTAAAGTTTTAAAAAGAACAGTATATTTTAAATAATTTAAATTAATCAACTATGACTATAATATTTCTTACTTTGTATCAATAAAATATGTAAAAATAAAATAAATGTTTTTGGCCAAAAATGACAGGACAAGATCTACTCCATCCAAACACTTGGAACAGTACTGCTGAACTTCCTGTTAGGGTGCTAACATGCAGACAGCCTGTATGAGTAACTCATTAACATCCCAACTCCCTGAAGAGACATGATAGGTCAAAGACTGAAAGCCCATTGGAGGTAGTCAGGGACCTGTCACAAGAAGACAGGAACAGACGGACTATATCAACTGCCATACTCTCTTATCACGGGTCTGGCAGGCCGGCGGTCTTGATGCATGATTAAACAGAGGCTGTGTTGCGGTATGATATGCAGATAACTGCTGGCGCATTTGTAGAATGTCCCACAGACCCCCATATACAGTTATGGAGAAACAGGTTAGAACCAGCACACGCCCTTGCAGGGGGAGGTGAGGGCGCCAGGACAGACACATGCATTCATGCATATCGGTTCTGACACATTAATGTGAATTTAACATTAGTTATCAGGAGCTCTGACCTGCTTCAACATCTAAGAAATCAGTTCGGTAAATAAGAGTGGTTTAATATCAAAACCTGTGAGCTAATAAAGGGACAAGTGCATTACAAGCAAGAGGCGCACTGTGTAAATTGTGACTCTTACGCATGCACTTGGTGAAGAAGTCAACAAATACAGACATGCAGAGAGTAAATGAACTCTCAACTTACAAAGATGGAAAAATTATATGGAAGCCAGGGGTGGGTGCAGAAAAGAAAGAGGAAGCGTAAACAAAAAAAGGAGGAAGATAAGGGAAGAGATGTTGCATCGCAAACACACTGACAGGAAACAGATTTGGTTTGAAAGGAAAATATGCTAATATTGAAACAACTGGAGCCAGTGCTGATGAAAGGGTGGAAAAGAAAAGACAACAGGGATGAGTCACCTCACCGATATATCTCCCCAGAATTTGGCCACATCGTAATTGTTGGTTTGGAGGAACTCTGTGAACCAGCTGATGGACCTTTTGCTGCCTTTGTCCACTGTTTCATCTCGTTCAAAGTTTTCATTGTGTTTATTGACAGAGTAGTTGGTCAGATGCATGTAGAGCTGGTTCTGAGTGAAAAAACACAAAACTCTTGTTTGGATGGTGAAATATAGACAGTCAGTCAGAGTAGACATGATATTTTATTTGATCTTTTATTTGATTTTTATTTAATCTACTTTCTGATCCTTATAATCCTTAATTTCTGTAAGAAGTATAAATACAATCCATTCAATCTTCTGTACTGTTGCATATCCTGGTGCTGATTTTTAAAGAAATGTTTGGAAATCCTTTGGAAATTTTGTTTAAACCACTCTTTCACAGAAATA
The DNA here is from genome assembly GCA_036877545.1 of Yasuhikotakia modesta. Lineage (NCBI taxonomy): Eukaryota > Metazoa > Chordata > Actinopteri > Cypriniformes > Botiidae > Yasuhikotakia > Yasuhikotakia modesta. The sequence continues at coordinate 49,815 of JBAJNP010000942.1, read as the reverse complement.
TGACGTATTAGGTGGCATACCTAAGTACGAGCAGAAATTGCTTGTGTAAATTGTTCATAAAATCATTCCTTGTGCCACTTGTACCATTTAATTTAATCCAACAATCAATTTCATCAATTCAGATCAAATCAACATCAATTTAGATCTTTTCTTTAAATGATTTACAATGCGACAATATACATATAACAGTTTTGCTTACTGCACAAATGTTATTTTATGAAAGAATTGTTCTATAGAAATTTATTCTGCTTGTGTTTCATAAAGCAGTTTGACAACTATGTTGTGTTTTGTGGTGTCTCCCCCCTGTAGGTGTCATTGTTGTTTGTTTTGGTTTTGGTTCTGTCCTTTCATTTATAGTCTTTTATAGTCTCATTTATAGTCTATATAGTTATAGAGTTGTTTCGGAGTGCTCCAGGGTGTCTGAGCTACAACCCTGGAATTTTTAACCCTGGAACCAGAGCCCATAGCCTTGTTCAGTCAGTCTGTCTCAGAGCCCATAGCCTTGTCCAGTCAGCCTGCCCCAGAGCCCAGTGCTCTCTCCAGTCAGCCTGCCCCAGAGCCCAGCTCTCTCTCCAGTCAGCCTGCCCCAGAGCCCAGCGCTCTCTCCAGTCAGCCTGCCCCAGTGCCCAGCGCTCTCTCCAGGTCAGCCTGCCCCAGAGCCCGCAGCGGTGTCATCCCCTGATCCTCCCAGAGGCAGCCTCAAGTCTGGATGCTCCAAGAGACTCTCAAGGCCCAGTCTGGGCAAGCCGACGCCCAGTCTGGGAGAAGCCAGGGCAGAGCCCCCTCCAGACACCTCTGTTTCTGAGTCCCGAGTGATGGAGCCGGGGTCCAAGCCAGAGTCCAGTCCAGCAGAGCCAGAGTCCTGTCCGGGGTCCAGACCGGCGGCGCCGGGGTCCGAGTCCAGGTCCAGTCTGGCAGCATCCAGGTCCAGTCAGGCGGTGCCCAAGCCCATGCCCGAGCCCAGGCCCAACCCGGTGGCATTCAGGTCCAGTCCGGCGGTGCCCAAGTCCATGCCCGAGCCCAGGTCCAGTCCGGTGGCGTCCAAGTCCAATCCGGCGGTGCCCGAACCACCTCTGTGCGACCCAGAGCCACCTCCATGGAGAGAGTTTTGGTGGTGCTCTGGGGAACTTCTGGGGCCGTTCCTTATGAGGAGGGGTACTGTCACGACTTGCGCATGACTATGTTGTGTTTTGTGCCAGCTCCTCCTCCCTCTTGCATTTCATCCTTGGGTTTAGTGGCGTAGTGGAAGCGCGTTCGCTAGCTACACCAGAGATCCGAGTTCGAGACCCGTCCCTAACACAAACTATATTTTTGTCAAATCAAATATGGGTGATCAATTAAAGATGGTATTCTTTTAATAACATGCACAGCAAATAGTAAATAGTAAATAGTGAGAGTCAATTTTCAGGTTAACAGAAATGCTCACATTGCTCTCATGATCATCACTCACCAGGTTTGCCTCATTGGGTGAGTGGTACTTCTCTGTACCCATCCGGACCAGGCCATCATTATAGAGGAAGACACGCAGGGGGTCACAGGAAGTGACGAGGATGTAAAATCTCAAGTCAAACTTGTAGCCCTCCATGAGAAAGGGCTTGTCTAAATATTCCTGGACGATGAAGTGATCCTGAACTGGAAGCTTTTCACAGTTCCTAATCAGAGATATCCTTGGACAGAAATTCATAAAATTCTATTAGTGAACATCCTCAATATGTGCTACATGCATATTTAGGAATTAGTAATTGTGTGGGTTATGAATACAAAGCTCTGAGGTGGAACGAGAGCAGCTTTATTGAGGTGCTGTCTGTAGCACTGTTTCCTGGAGGTTAACTAGGCCCAGGTTAATAGGACCAGACATCTTGATCTATTCCAAGCCCTGCCACCATTTATTTCCTTTCATTTTGAGCTTAAGCAGGTCTCCAGCACTGTGCTGTTATAGTATACAGACGACATGCTAGCAAATGCCAAACACATGAAAAAGCAAAGTTTGGATATTTTACAAACAAAGGGGCCTTAGCAAAAATAGTTTGGATGGTAAAATATACGACCCTAGGTCTGCACTGACTTAATTATTTCTATTCCTCCAGTTCGCATGTGGACATTTACCTGAGATGCCAATTTTCCAAAGACCCCCGAGCAGCTGAAAGAGGGCTTGATTATCACAGCTCATTTGTTAGCCATGTCAGCTGATGAATATCGCAATTGAATTTGTTGGTTTGTTCTTGGTGCAATTAGACGTGGAGGGTAGACGCTAGCAGAAACACAGCTAAACGCTTTTAGGAACTGTGCGGCTGTCTGTTTCTTCAAAAGCATTGCCACTTTATAAATTAAACTTCTATCAAACACCAATTTTCTCACTCAAATTTATTTTCTCACAGATTCATACTTTAAATAGTATCAAATTGCATGTCAACTATTCTCTTCATTGACATTGTAGTTTTCTTGGTAAGTATACAAAACTTGTGATAAAACTTGTTAGGGCAAAAGGGCTGGTTGTGATTAAAGGTAAATAAGTATAAAATAATAAACATTAAATATAATTTAATTTTTCACATAGCAAATATTTAAATTGCTTATTTATTTGAGGGATTTTTATATTTTAAAAGTGAAAATCTGACTAGGGACAAGGCTAAATAAAAAAAAATTGCCTTTGTGAAACAAGAACATTTTAATTAAATCCTAATAAAAACTATTATATTAACATAATATAAGGGTGCTGTTATAAAAAAAAATCTCACACGTGTCCTTATTATATTTACGAATTTGACAGGTGCTTTTATCCAAAGAATAGCATTCAAGCTATACAAATTCTCGATATATACACTGCATACATACTGGGGATCAAACCCTAAACCTTCGCAGTGCTACTGCACTGCTCTGCCAGTTAAGGTGTAAAATTGCGAAATAATGAACAAATACAACAATGAAGGCCACAAAAAAAAAAACCTTAACACTGAGCCACTCTGTCCTTCCAATTAAAATGATTAAAAATGATCTACCGTGATTGATTCTTGTTTCTGCTACGTAATAAGTGTCTCCTGAGGGGTCTCAGGGATTTATTGCACTTTACATGTGTTCTGTTTTCAATATGCCACATCTATCACCTTTTATCGTTGAAACATGTTTTGTTTCATAAATAAGTTATATTATAATTAACAATTAAGTATTAATTGCTTTGGCTCTCGCAGAGAGAGCCCAGAATGCATGAATTCAGTCAGAAGCACGGCTCTAGCCAACCTTCCTTATCTCCATGGTAATGACGGGCACTCTCAGGTCCCGTGCTTGCCGTCTGCTGGCTCAGGTGTTTATGTTTTGCATCCAGTAGCCTGTGTTCCGTTGTTTATGTTGTTGAGGATAATGAAGTTATTTGAATTGCTTGACATGATTGATGAGGGCTTATGGCAGGTAATCAAAACCCACTTTGGCTGACTGTTTCATTTGGCAGAGCTGGGATTGTCGTCTTTGAGGCCCCCACACTTTTTAACAAGCATCTTCTTAGACACAAACAATATTCATTTAGGTTTGGGCCTGAAAAAAACTTAATATCCTGCGTCACGCTACACATTTTTAAAATTTAATTTTAGTCTTTGCTTCGCCATGCAGACGATCTTCTGCTGCTTAAATGCCTCACAATAACTCAACCTTTGATGACTTCTTGTTTTAAATACTGCCCTGCTATAGCATGTCCATAGTCCCATTCCTTAAAACACAGCCGCAAATACATCTTGTGCTGCGTCTGCTTTAGTGGACATCTGCATAAAGCTGGGATTGGGTTATGGTAAACATTAAGGTGATTATAACGACTAGGGTTGGAACCATGGGGGGCAACGTCTGCCGTGTTAGCTTAAACCAATTATCTTCTGCCAGTAGAAATATGTATACATTTCAAGGGTACTGACAATCTTTTAAATGTAGCCATTCATTCTGATTAAATTCCAAGTATTCCATTACAGTTGCATTTGGGAGCTTTATAGGTTATTTTCTGTTGGTTACAATTGTTGGTTACATTACACAGTGTAGTTTTTTTGTTAAATTATATTTTTTGCAATTTTTTAAATAATTCACCCTTTACAAAATAAAAAACTTTACTATTACTAATATTACTATACTACTTTTACTGTATTACAGTAATAACATAAGAATCAAAGTTTCTGCTCTACCGACACTTACCCATGACCCATGGCTCCGTTTGCAGGTTTAACGATAAATGTTTTTTGTTTACGTTTTCGTTTCAGCTCCTTCACATAGTTCTGGAACTGAGTGCACTCAGCTGGGAAGATCCAGGTTTTGGGGATGAAGCTATATTCCTGAGACTGACTTTTAATCATTCTGAGAAACAGAAGCGGATATTAACATGAACAAAAAATAGAGGAAAGTCAATTTTCCTTGGCTGGACAGCAGCTGCCGTCCATCATTTGTCTGCTACTTTATCATGTTTGCAAACTCACTTGGCCATGTTTCTTGCCAAACAGTCTTTCCGACAGATCTCACCCATTCCCGGGAAATGGTTTATCCTCTGAGGAAAAAGAACATACTGTTAGAGGGCACTTTATTATTCACCTCTGTGAGAAAAAAACAACATTACAGCCAAAGTCTTGAATTAAGACTATAATATTTTGACATTTATGTCCAATTACAGACTCAAAACAAAAGGTGGTTGTCAGACCTTTCTTAACCCCTATTTAGTTCCCCACATTGTTTTTAATTTAAAACTAAAAAAGACAATCAATTTCGACTCTAAGGGCCAAGGTAATTGGTTCTGCATTGGAGACTGTGTACTTGTATGTACTGACAGATGAATGAATTGCTTTGAATGCAAAGTGGAAGCCGGGGGGTCGGATGGTTTGGGTGTGGGGGATGCTTTTTGTATTCTTTAAGCAAATGAGGCTGAACAGAGTCATTAATTTGACTCATATGACCTGTAACTTGGCAAGAGAGAAAATGTACAAGGAACAAGAATTTTAAGTTTAAGCTTGTCCAATAAACAACAACACTGCATAACTTTAAATAAAACACTGCATAAAGCTTCATAGTCAAATGTTTGGAGTATTTGTCCTAGGCTTTGTAACACTGTGATATGTGACATACTGTACTGATTTGCTTTATGAAAACACCTCCTTGCACTAACTTAATACACTTGTTTAATATAGCACCTTAATAGCATCCTATAGATTGAGTGTAAGGCATTTGCTTGAAATTGTGAGATAGATCTGTGCAATAGTTTCTATAACTTAGGCCAGCTTTTTAAATCATTATTATTAGGAATACTTTACCAAAAATGTATAATTATGTCATGATTCTGTCTCGTCCTCATGTAATTACAAATCCTTATAAAAACATAAGAAAACTTTGCTTAATGCTGAAATGTTGCTTTTTGACAATATTACATATATAAAAATAAATGGGAACTACTTCTTTGGGTTTGGATATGTAAAACAAGTAGATCATACTGCTTATGTGTTTTAGCATATGTCAAGGTTTTTAAAGCTGTGCGACTTTGAAAATGAATACTTGATCTGTCAAAAGGTTAAAATACTTCTATCACAATGAATCTCATCATTTTATTTTGGGATCTCCAGTCCTAGGGGGCCACGTTCTTTGATCAAGGATTTCAGGAAGGTGTGTTTTAATTGGAGGTTGAAATCAACTCCTGGACAGCGAGCAAGATTGAAGAACTGCCTTAAAACATCTATTGGAGAAAAATATTTAAACATTTTGATAGTTTAAATTTAACATTTTAATATAGTTCTAAATCTTCCTCTAAATAAAGTTGTACTTGAACCTAACTACAGGGCTATAGAGCTACATAAATCAATAAAGGATTAATAAACACTTTTACTGTAGACCATGTAGGTTGGACAAAGTAGATGAACATTGCTGATTTATACTCCAAATGCCAATTAGGAATTTTAAGAAAGTTTTTATCAGCACAGGTGAAAGTCACATCTAAAGTAAAGCCAGGGAAAGTAAGGACAACATTAGCAGCAGTTTTTAGTATCAGTTTAATCAGATGCTATCTGCTCGTCCTTTCCACAGAAGTGTAAAATGAAATGAACATACCTGGTAGTTCCTGAGCTCAGCGATTTTCTCGTGCTGCACAGCAGAGTCGTTCCAGATGAGATTGGCTGTCTCATCATCGTCTCTGACTTTATGAAAAGACACCTCGTCTATTACAATACGAACTGCAAATAAATTACATTAGGTTCACTTGATATGCATTGACTTTGACAAAACAAGATTGTGTTTCTGCTTCCACAACTTTATGGACAACAATATCTGAATCAGTCTCATCAACAGAAATAAACTCATTCATTTCTGGAACTGAAAACATATGTTTCATATGCTTTAATGATGTTTCTGCTATGACAACAGTGATTTAAGATTGAAGATTGCTATGTCTGATGTCTAAATTTCAAGATTTTTTCCAGAAAGCCTTACGTAGTTAGAGCATTTGGTAATATTATTATATATAATTATAATGTAATTTTGGCTTCATAAATATCTGTTTTGCTGGATAAAGCTAAATTAGCAAAGCGTAGACTGAAATCCAACAAAAGCCCATTTAGGAGACTTGTAAATATTTGATTGTTATTCGCCAACAGTCAATACAAGCATTACCTTTAAAGTACTTTAAAACAAAAAAAGATTGTAATCAAATTTAAATGTCTAAAACATTTTAGACAACATAAATGTGTACATGTAATTAATTCTTAGCCTTTCAGATTGTTAAACAACAGTGTTCATTTGCAGCTGAACTTGTTATTTGACACTGGAATATAGTTGCTTATGCATCTTTAACAATACTTATGTAACGAAGAATCAACACAATGGAGAGCCATACGCAGTATTTATTAAACAATTCAGCGTACAATAGGAAAGGGTCAACATTAGCAAACAGGAACAACTTAGAGAATCCAAAATCGTAATCAAATACCAGGCTAGGGTCAGGTCAGGCGGCGACAAAGGGAGTACTCCAAAGGCAGGCAAAAGATCCAAGAGGCTGGCAGAGAACAATCGAGAGGTAGATAATAGTCCAGGTCTCAGCATAGCATGTAGGGCAAAACTAGACTTCACAATGAGTAAGAGTCCTTGGCAGGTTTATAAAAAGTCACTGATTAACAAGATGGCCGCCACCTGGAAGGGGTGTGGCCCAGGTACAGGGTTTATGGCAAATGCAGTTTTAATATTCTGGGGATGGTTTCCACTGACGACCAGTAGAGGGAGCCACAGGGAGCGAATTCATGACAGAGCCCCTGACCCCCAGCAAATAGCTCCTGAAGTGAGCACTGGTTCCCCGCCAGGGTCTACCACGAGGTCTGAGGATCATGGTTTCATCTGCAAGATGCCTTCCCAGTTGACCAGTCGCTGGGGTTGCCAACCCAGGCGCCTCGAGATCAGAATGAAGCTGACCTGATAGGCTTCTTCACCGTCCATGATGAGGGAGAAGCCTAGGATTCTCTGTCCCCTCCACGAGAACGAACAGTGGGCTGAAGCAGAGAGACATTGAAGGTGGGTGAGATACGATGGTTTCTGGGCAGACTGAGGCGATATGATACTGGTGTGATTTGTCTGATTATTTTGAATGGACCCACATACCTGGGATTGAGCTTTTTACAGGGAAGACGAAGGCGTATATCGCAGGTGGAGAGCCATATCCACTGTCCTGGAACATAGGGGTGATGCTAGGAGGCGTCGTCTATTGGCCTGGTGGGTGGTACGACAAATGGCCCTCTGCAGGCTGTGTTTCAGGTGTTTTCACTCCTCTGCATCCATGCATTTATGGATGGGAGATCGGAGGGTTCACCGGACCAGGGAAACAAGGGGGTTAAAAGCCAAGAATGCATTGAAAGGGTGAGTTAAGTCAAGGGTTTTCTTAAAGAGTTCTGAGCGTATTCGGCTCACAGGAGGAAACAACTCCAATCACCTTGGTTGGTGCTGCAGTATGCTCTCAGAAGAGTTCCTGGTTTAATCTTTCTGCCTGGCCGTTAGATTGGGGGTGATATACTGAAGAGACATTTATATTTAACAATTTGCAGAATGCAGACCATACTCGGGATGTGAATTGTGGACCTTTATCTAAGACTATGTCCTCAGGTAAGCCATAATAGTACGAAATAGTACGTTGCACAGGGTTTAAGCTGTTTCCATAGCTGTAGGTGACTTAGGAAGGGGTAAGAGATGACAACCCTTGGAAAAGCAATCTATGATGGTGAGTATGACTGTACTTTCCTGGGACCTTGGAAGGTCAGTGATGACATTTATGGCTATGTGGGACTATGGACTATGGACGGTGTCTGACTGCATATGTGGCCACCAAAACTTGTTAGTGAGTAGCTAGTGTGTTGCTAGGACACCTGGGTGCCCTGAGCTGAGGTTTCTATGGACGTGGGACAGGACTCTGGACTGGAGAGCAGAAGGCACGTAACGTAGGATTTCTGGATGGCCTGGTGGGCTTGGCTCACTCTTGGTGGCTTTCTGGATCTCTGTAAGTATGTCCCACTGTATTGGAGAGAGCACAATGTTACTGGCAAGAATGTTCTCACTATTGGATTTGACCCGGTCAGCCTCATGAAGGCATGATAGAATGTCTGCCTTGGTGTGCTTGGAACATGGGTGGTAGGTGACTGTGAAGTTGAACCTCATGAAGAATAAGGCCCAGCTGACCAGACTGTAAATACTCTAGGTTTTGATGGTCAGTTAGTAGTACAGCTGCTTAGCTCCCTCGAGGCAATGCCTCCCCTCCTCAGCAGGCAGCCTTCATGGCAAGGAGTTCTCGATTGTCCACGTCATAATTTTGTTCTGAGGGACTGAGTTTATAGGAGTAAAAGGATTGGTCAACCGTTTGACCTGATCACCCACTGCTAAACACGCCTTCAAAGATCTGAAGGAACATGTTTAACAGTGGGTGACCAGGTCAAACGGTTGGCTCCCTTCTTCATCATTTTTAACCCACATAACCATGGCACTGACCTTGGACTCCTCCATGGCGACCCCCTCTCGACTAATGACATAACCTAGGAACGAGACTTGAGTTGAAATTAGCATTTAGCACAGCCCTCACATGTTGTACATGTTCAGACAATGTGTTAGAGTATATAAGTATGTAATCTAAGATCTGAGCTGTTCCAAGGCTGCGGGAACCAAAGGCAGAGAATAGCGATACTTGAAAGTGAAATTGTTTAAACCCTGATCAATGCAGGGATGATGTCCGCCATCTATCTTCTTTACGAAAAAGAATCCAGCTGAAGCAGGCAAGGTACAAGCCTGGGCCAAGAGATTGAGGGGTTGTGAACATCTAACCATGAAAAACCCAGGATGTCAGTATTTGATGGACTGCTAATAACTAGTAATCGGATGGTTTCTTCATGGAGTGAGTCGACTCGAAGGAGCAAGTTCGTCGTGGTCTGTGAAACCATGCCTGAGCCCAGGGGTCTTCTGTCCACAGCTTCTACATCTTGAGGGGGCGGAACTGCAATCAGAGATAGTTTAAACTGTAAATGAACTGTTCGTCTATGAAATTGCCTGCTGCCCCTGAATCAATTATGGCCTCGGTAGCTACCTCGACATCCTCCACCAGGAGTGAAACTGGTACTTTCAGACTGTTATGTTAGGGTACTTTGTAACTCACTGGGTCAGACTTGGTGGCTCCGGTAACCAGGGAAGGGCAGTTGTCTCTGACGTGACCAGGTTGTCTGCAGTAGATGCACAGACAGTTCTTCATGCGTCATTCTCTCTCGGCGGGGCTTAAACGGGCACAAGCGACTTACATGGGTTCAGCCTCATGTACAACAGATAAGGTAGGTTCTGGCTTTCTTGTTCTCAGCTCGGGGTGACAGGCCCTCAGCAGGTTATCCAATTGGATGGCAAGATTAATGTAGTCCTCCAAGTTTTCAGAAAGTTCCTCCAATTTCGTGGCATGCACGTTCAGCTTGTAGTGCGGTGGATAACACTTTGCGGATAAGCAGCTTCAACGGATTGTCCTCCCAGCCTGATTGGGCTGCAAGAGTACAGAACTGGAGAGTGTACTCAGCGGCTGACTTTCCCCCCAGGCGGAGCTTAAGGAGCTACTCGCCAGCGTCTTCTCCCTCTGTTGAGTGCTGAAACACTGTTGGCTCCCTTCTTCATCATTTTTAACCCACTTAACCATGGCACTGACCTTGGACTCCTCCATGGCGACCCCCTCTCGACTAATGACATAACCTAGGAACGAGACTTGAGTTGTTCCCTGAACCTTTGGAGAAAAGCTGAGAAGGAGAGAAAGGCACAGCGATCAGCGCACCAAATAGCAGTTGCCCAGTCCAGGGCCTTACCCATTAGAATGGAACACACAAAGGAGATGCAACTATGATCGCTAGGGTACAGGGTGGGTTGCTGTTCGATGAGTAGCGAACATTGCATAAGGAACCCCTTGCAGCGTCCAGGAGTCCCGTCAAACTTCTCGGGTAACGCCAACCATGATCCGGGTCCCTGCAGTACAGGTGCATGAGGGCTGAGGAGAAGTCGGTGAGGGTGTGCTGTTACCTCCTGGTAGGTGTAGGGCTTGTACTGCTTTTAACAGGTTTTCTGTCATGGCGTTCAACTGGTCAAGCTGTTGTTGCTGAGCTGCTAACCAGTAAAATGGTATAAAATACTCAAGTACAGAATTACTCCATACTATACTTTAAAAATATCAAGTCTTTAAAGTGTTTAGAAAACCAGTCTGAGATGCAGAAAGTGATAAAAGTGGCTTGTTTTACCAATTTCATATTTTGTTCCTGCAACGTTGGCTGTGATAAAACCCTTCTTCTTTTTCTTCATGTGAACTTTCCTCTTTACTCCATTCTGATTGGACAGAACAGGTGTCATGTTCATGGGGGACGTTCCTTGATCGTCTGCAAGAAATAAAGATTGGTTGAAAATAGGAACCAAAAAGCAGGTTTATGCTAGGGTGATCTAATGGTTGCCTGGTCACTGCTGTTTAGTTGCTAAGGTGTTTTGAGTTTTTGTTTACCCATTGCTGTTTAGTTACTAGGCTAAAATGAGTGGTTGCTTACTGGCTTAAGTCAAAGTTTTGCTTATTTTATTATAAACTAGGCAAATAAATTTAGTCAGATTAAAAGTCTGCCTAGGAAAAGTAAAACTTAAACTGGGATCTGTATTCAAGCTGTACATTTATTAGTATGTGCATTCCCTGGTAATTAAACTCAAACCATGCTGCTGTTAGTACCATACTCTACCAGCTGAGATAAAGAGATAGAGATACATTAAAATGCTGTAATTCTCTTTAAACTCTCAGTAATTTTTCCTAGACAGCAATATGTTTTAAAAATAAGCAAATAAGAAAAATTAAGCTTTAAGAGAATGCATTTACACTTGGCATGGTTGCCTTAAATCACACCCAAGTGTGACTGTCTCCCCCTCCACTGCTGGCCTGCAGTCACACTGGGACTTAAGCCAGAGCACACTTATATTAACAATGCAATTTGAAAAAAGGCACTTTTACTAATACACTGCATCACAGTACATGCAAACTACACTCAAGTCTAATCGAACCGTGCTCTGGCCCACTTCTTCAAGCGAGCCACAGTGTTTCTGAGTTTTGAGGGTGCTGACCGGGTGCAGTTCAAAGTGCCCAGTGTGAGTACACCCAAGTTTTCTGTTCCTCAGATGTTTCTCTTCAGAAAATCTCTGGCTTTTCTTCTTCACTTGTAAAGGACATCTCACAAAAACGTTGATTTTTGTATCTACATTCATTTTATAGTTCTGTACCCTTGTGTAAACAGCCGTCTCATTTGTGTCTACTTCAGTTCCTCATATGGATTGTGAGGAATTATTAAAATAGTCAAACTATTTTTAGGAGAAACATCACAGACAAAATTGATGATTAAACAAAACTCTGACAAATCACCTGAGCTATGAGGGAGCAACAGAACTGTCTAACAGTTTTGGGGTCTCAGTATGGTTATTATTGTATTATGCTTACCTCCATCATTGGGGGGTGAGGGCATATCTTAAGTTAACCTGTCCACCCAACCTCCAACACTTCTGAGGCAGAGTTTGGCACCAATCTACTTCTTCCTCACTGTAAAAACTGCTTTAGCAGGTGGCAAGATCATTGGTCTCCCAAGGTTGCGAGGCACACAGTAGAACACAAAAAAAGAGCTGGCAGATCTTGAAGGGAAAAAGTTGAGGTTTCTCCAATAAGCCGCAGATGGACAAGGTGTCTGAAACACAGTAAGATTGGTGATGTCAGACAAAGAGGAGCGCACAGCCTGGCCAAACATTTGCTGTGTCACTCAAGCATGTCAGCTGGGTTGACAGCAGGTTTCACCTCACTGATCAGCTCTTACTGCCTGACGAGGGCTATGGCAGGCAAAGTTCTGTCTGCTGACTGTCAAACTAACACAATATTAGTGTTGCAGACTCATCAGACCATGAGATTTCTGCATGTTTAATATTCTAATGTGTACTGTACATGCCTGTTATCTGTCATGCAGCCGAGTATGCGGCTAACAGCACAACACATGCTACAAACACTACAAATACTAACATTATGTTCAACAAAACAGCATTTTACTTTGCAGAAGTTCAGATACAATACGTGATAGTCAGGAATAAGTTAGTTTACATCTGTTTATTCATTTGTTTGTTTTAAAAGAACGCAAGCAGTTTAAATTGTGCATGTGAGAAGATATTAAGGGGTTTTGGTAAAAAAAAATTTTTAATTTTGTGCTAATTAAACTTTTAATATTGATTGATTGGTGTGTAAATGGTGTTTTATGTGCAAACTGTATATGCCTAAATGTCAAATTGTAACAAATGTAACAAACACTTACATTGAACTAAAAAAAACTGCAGACACTGCAAACATAACATAATGCAGCCAAACTTTGGCAAGGAAACATTTCCGTTTGTTAAACTATTACACTTTTTTTAAATTGTCACTTGTGTCACAGTTTGGAGGATCCTACAATATCCAAATCTATCTGGATATTCTTTAGACATTAGAATTTCCATTTTAATAGGAAGTGTTTGCTGGCTTAATTACTGCTTTGCTTGTTACGTAAATGTCAATATGTAAGTACTGTTTAAAACAGTAATCCTTACAATGTTCTTGCAGTATGTAATTCAGAAAGCATACCTTGGAAAATGTATTTGTAATTGACTTTTTGCGGAGAATTGTTGCCCATGCTGGTAGTTTAAAGTGTTGCAGTTTTTTATGTAGATGTTAAATGTTTTTAACATCTATTAAATGTCTTCATACATGTAAAAATTACGGCAAGCCCGATGTAAAATGCAACACAACATTGACCTCTGGTGGCGAGTCTTCGCAAAATAACAACATACCGTTATTACAAACTGAAAACAAAAAAATATATAAATAACATTCCTGATTTAATCTAAATATTTTTAGATAACCAGACAAATTCTCACACTTACACTGGCCCTGGTTACCACTGGTATAACATCTGTCTGATCTGATCACAATTGGTCAACTGAGAAAAATCACTTTGATCACCACATTTTTCACCAGATTTCCAGAAAAACATTTAACGTTTAATGTGTTGAACTTACAGCAAAAATTACTGTTAGCAGAGATTTCAGTTATACCATAACAAAGATTTTGGTTATACCACTGACCCCTAAACTGCAGCTATCTGATGTTTCTAAATAAGTAAAAGTTGCTTTTTGGAGTTATATTTGAATCAGGATCACCACTAATTTCAATGCCTACTACATGTAAACAGTCAATATGAGGCAGACTTTTCTTAAGTTTCATAAATATTAAGCATTGCTCTATTTCTCTAAGGTCTTCCCTCTGTGACCACACCAAATATGGGCGAATGTATTTAGAAATGGGATTCTTGTTTGCTTCAGTTCTTGATCAAAGTCTAAGTACGTTTATTCAGAGAGCAGGCAGCCCAAACTTTAAGTCTCTGAGATGTAAATTCAAATGTTAAAGGTTTCGTGAACTGTAAATCTACTGTGTAGATATCATCAGCAATGCGCAATTGCAATTATTGAAAGTGTATCTGCATAAAAAACATCTGTTTTAGTAACTATCACTTCTGTTTCCAAATACTAATACAATTAGAGCAGGCACTAAAACAGACATTCAGAAAATTTATGAAGCTACACTCAATCTGTTATAGAACAAGGGAGAGACACAATGACATGCAGATCTTTATGTGACGAATGAGCGCTTGAGTGATCTTTTGCTCTCATGTATCACCCTGACAGCTGCACAATCCACTCACTCTTTATTTCCTCTGAGACATAGCATCACTTCCTGTTAACGCTATTGGCTGTAGAGGGAGCCAAAGAGCCAAAATGGCATGCAGCTGGCGTACAATACATTACATGGGCAATCCTTTAGCATTCCCATTCAGATATTTTGTGATATTATACTAAACTACTTCTGTGAACTCCTGAACTGTGTATGTGCATGTATATGTTTGTGTAAGGTAGTGTATGCATGTAACAGAGAGATTAAGAGAGAAAAAAAATTGTCCAAGTATAATTTGCACCCCCATCCAGTGCATTACCAGCACTGAACTAAACCTCTCTTGGTCTTGAGTAACTCTCCAAACAAACAATCTAGAAGTCCTTTTCTTTAACAAGCTAACAAGTCTCAGCACTGTCAGTTCTAGCTAGATACAATAGCTTTAACACTTTAGAAGCTAAGAAGGAGCTAAGAAAACACTGATTTAAATTATATGAATGAATAATGCTTCACATAAACAGTTTAGACAGTATGAGAAATATTGTGAACAAATAAATACTTTTTAACCTCAAAGTTAGTTTAACCTGAAGAATGGTCACATTTGGCTGATTCTGTAAGATAAGGGGAGGGGTTAATGAATTGTGTAATATTAGTGGCATCGCTCTAGCTTATTCCTGTTTGGAGGAATAAGTCATGTTGCAACTGACCCATGTCACAACTGTCCCCACTCTTCCCTACTCAGGTTTTTAAAAACTTCTGATTGGCTAGACTGATTTGCATTGATGTGATTTGTGATGAGAAATACATATTTCACATAGTTAATTATTAAACACTCAGACACTGACACTTTGACAAGGGCCATGCACAGACTTTTGAATTAGGGTTAGCTAGCCAGACTAGCTTTCCTGATAACAAGCAAGAGCTGTTGTTAAATTAGAATGTGTGTGAATCTTCTCCACTGAACTTCACTCATGCACCTTCTGTCCTGTTAATCCCACCCCAACAGGACAGTAGGATGTCAGTGGCTCAAGGCATGTAGCCATATTCCTGGCTTTGATTCTTTGAGTTGCAAAATACTGCCACCTTGAGAAACTCTTTGTTCAACCAGCTGTGAAGCATGTTTGTCAAACTCATCAAGAACTCAGCTTAAATAACCTCTGGAGGTACTGTAATTGAAATGTGTATCCGTTAAATATATAAATTGATGTGAAATAAGTGCATCTGCTGGTTTCTTTGTTTTCAGGGACAGCTTTGTGTGTGCTCCCCTTATTTTGTTTTGTTTTAGAACTATGTTACAGACATATCAGGCTGTCCTGCTGAAAGATGTCAGCATGGGTGACGCTACAGATGACCAGACCTTCTAAGAACTCTGGCTTTAGATTTGTCCCTCCAGGCATCTGTGGTTAAATATCCAGAGCATCAAGAAAAGAGACAAGGTCTTGCTTGATGCCCCTTTATTGGCTTTTGTGCTGTTTGGCGACACATTGAAAACAGACATTGGCAGGTTTCAGAAAGCATGAGGTGTCATGAGGAGGCCTTTGTCAAGTTTTTCCCCTTGTAAATAGGGTGGGCCTATTGGCCACCCAGCCCCAACCTGATTTATCCCCTCAGCAGAGGGGGGGTTCAAAGGCTGAGTGTAGTGAGTTGTGCTCCCCCCTGTAAAATTTAGGGAGCAACCTAAAATGAGTGTGGACCTGAGATCCATTATCCCTACAAAGATAAAATCCTGAGGCTTTTGTGCCCTTAATCCTTCTCCAACAGGATGAAGCCTGGAAATAAGTACCCCTTTCAGAGGTGCTAGTAGCATAAAAAGTACTGCCAAATATTTCTCCATGGGTCTTGAAAACAGTAGAGAGGGGTTACAGAATACAGTAATTCCCACTATCATAACACCAGAAAAGATGCATTTACTATCACAAGAGCTGCAAACACTTTTGGACAAAGGGGACACAGAATGTGTTTTCCTCTCATAAAAAAATGTCTAGGAAAGAGGCTATTACAGTTGGTACTTTGGGGTTCTCAATAAAGATGAGGGGGGTTTCTCTGATTTTGGATCTTTGTTGTGTAAACCATTTTCTCAGAAAATACAAGTTCAAGATCTCGAGTCTCAGATCCAATCACTCCAATCACAATCACACAAAAAATATTTTCCATTGCTTTCAAAGAGTTGTGTGTTTCATGGTGGCTGCTTCCCTTGTAATACCTTTGGGCCTCATGCATCTTAGGGGGCAATTGTGGTCTACTGGTTAAGGAGTTGGGCTTGTAATCAGTAGGTTGCTGGTTTTATTCCAGAACCGTCAGGTTGCAACTGACATGCCTTTGAGCAAGGCACCTAACCCCCAATTGCTCCGCGTGCGCTGCAGGGATAGCTTCCCACTGCTTGAGGTATGTGTGTGTTCACATCCTCACAATGGATGGGCTAAATGAAGAGGTAACTGTAACTGACCTTTGTACATTTTCTCTGTGGTTTCTCACTTTGGGTCCCACTCTAGTGTTGTGATTGCTGTCATTGAAAATGTCTCTATCATTGAAAATGACAGAGACTTCCGATATAGGCTCGCGTGAGTCTTACATGGTCATAGAGCCCAAGGGTTACAGACTACATTTGGCCAAGACTACATTTTTACACATCTCTGCAAATCGGTCTCCTTCTGGGAGTCCCAGCCAAGTTCCATCAACAAATGTTCCCCCTTTTGTTGATAGCATTGCATTGCCTGACAAAAGGGTTTTTGGTTTTCAGATCTAATATCCCTCCTTGACAGCTCAGAATGGGTGACTCTGATCAGGAAAGATCTTCTGTCTTAAGCCCAGGGGACGGGGCTTATCACCCCGAATCAAAGCTTTTGAATCTTCACATTTGGCCCCTGAGAGGGACTTAGGGATACTGGCCTCCCAGTCAAGATGGTGGAAACCATGTTAAGTGCTAGGTGCTTCCTCCACTAGATAAAGTTATGTCTTTAAATGCTGTGTCTTTAAATTATGGTCCTCTGCACCCCATGCAGACCCAGTTCCCTGCCAGATTGTTTTAGTGCTGGAGTTCTTGAAAGAGAAATGGTTAACTGTGATCGTATTGATGGGATTCCAGTGGGGAAAACACCCAATGATTCCTTGTTTTATTTGCAGGGTACAGGGTATAGCTAAGGCTAGCTATCAGAATACGACTTTCTTTATTGTGCTGAACAGCCTGGTGAAGGCATTTCTGAGTCATTAGGCGTAAGCCATAATCTATGAGGAGTGCAGTCAAACTTTACCTCTAGAACTCAGGGATCATTTTACCAGGGAAATGGCATCTTCTAGGGCTGTCACAAGACGCGCCCCTTTGCAGTCAATATGTGAGTAGCAGCTCGTTCCTACTTAGGGAACAGAGTTACAGTAAAGTAACCAGAAACACTTTACTAAATTAGTAAAATATTTATGTGTTAAAACAGTAAAAATATGTGACATTCTGTATTTTGTGCATAGTGTATTTTTAATTAAATAAATTTGTTGACTCCACAGCAAACAAAGCAACTTTTTTTCACTGTCCCAATACTTACAGAGGGCACTGTATGTCAATAATGATAAAGAAAGAACATTCCAGACTAACATTCTGTTTACACATCATATAGAATTTAGAAAACAGTTTAGACTTCTGTAGTTCAGAGGCATACAGTGTGTGTTTGTTTAAAAACCATCACTCATAAGTAAACATCTGGTGTTTTAACATGGTAAAATAATCCAAATAAAATGTTTTGCCAACTTTTAAAAAACTGATTAATATTTAAAAATTTACTTTGATTTATGTAAGTGGAATCTACTGTTGATTTGCTTATTACAAAATACATTGTTATACAACTAAATATTTTGACAATCCTAAAAATACTAAATATTAAATACATATTTGAACATATACAATACTTTTGGAATTTGAAACATGACACAGAAAACAGAAAAGTGATCGTGTCTCCTTGATATACAAAGAAGAAGTAATGTTCATTAACTCTGAATGTAAGAAAACACATTCAACAGCACTTTTAATCCAGAACAGAACTATTAATCATTCATAACAAAGACCTCACAAAAGAACCGAAACTTGGAATCCTTTAAGGAAACATTTAAGGAATTACAATTCTAAAACAAAAATGGAAAAATTGTGTATAAAATTAATGCCTTAAATGGCTTAAATGGCAAATTATTAAATTGTAAAATGTCAATTTGATGTCTAACTGCTTAAAGAACCACTTTGTGATTTATTTAGATTTTGCTGGGTGGTATTACTATTAGATCCAAATAAATGTAGAAATACTTCACTAGTGAAAGTAAAAAAAAAAATCTAGACAGGTTTAGAATTCTAGAGGATATAGTTCTAAATTCTTAAATGACTTATGTATGTGTGGAGACACGGTGTTTGGACATTTAGGTCACTACATGTGCATTAGATGCATTAGATAATAAATCTCAAAGAAAACACCAGCAAACAAATGTGTCCAGGTTCTGATCATCCTAAATTTTTAAATACGTAATTACTTTTGTGGCCACTGAATGTGTGGTATTTCTCTTTTAAATGTTTTAATAAATATACAAGATGCTTAGCTACTCAAAGTGTTAACTAATAAAAAACTACATGTTCAAAATTGTAGGACTAAGAAAAGATTAGATTCAAAGATTAGATTCTGATTCTAGAAGAAAAGATTCAAATCTCTGCTGAGCGCATGTGTGAGTTTGTGCAAAGTGTGAGGTGTTAAATTTTGTGTGCTCTAAAATTAGGAACAGCTGTAAGCCACATACACTGTGTTAGGAAACATAACCACAACATTCTTTCTGGCTTACTTCTGCAACCACACCTGAACACAATAGCTAACTAACTACAATTTGCAGAAAACCTAAAGCGCCAGGTTCTATGAGTGTTTTTTACTTTAATGTAAAACTGTTAGTTGTAAAACCAACAAATCTCATCCTATAAACATCCTCTCGGCACTGATGTAATCCGCTGTTCTGAATCGCTGGTTTGTTAAGACACTGAGCTCATGGCACATTCTGGACGAATGTGCTAACAGCCCACACAAATACAAACTACACTAACAGAGTTATCAAACGGTCTTTGGAGACCAGAGTCATTTTAGAGGGTGTTGTTGGCAGATTGTTGCTTATGTAAGAAAGTACAAAATAACAAGGTAAATATGTAATGCTAAGTTTATCCTCAGTCAGTCAAATATCTATATATGAAATATAATGATAAATTGACATGCAACATGTTATGACATGCTATATGTTAAATTAATTTCAATATAATTTTAATGTTAATGATACTTAAATTTTTACAGAACCAAATACTTTAATTTGTCATAAAGCCTGTCTGGGAAAGGAAACCGAAACAGACTAAGAGACAGAGAGAAACAAATAGATGGATGGATGGATGGATGAATGGATAGAAACTTCTTTTGCTGTGGGCACAATGACTGTTACAATGTGAACACATGCTCACAGACAGACAGATACGATATTATACTGTTCTTTCTTCTGCCACGTTGTTCAGTTTTGTCCTGGTCTGTATTGATCTGGCTCACATGCTCTGGTAAATTCATGATCATCATAGGAGTGTTGGCCTTTGTGTAGGCCGCATAGCTATGATGCTCATGAGTAAGATCTGCTTCCATGCACCAGTTCTTCTCCATTTCACGTCCTAATACGACCGTTTCCAATACCTTATAGTTAAATGCTGCATGAACAGCGCCGTCGTGCTATTTCATGTATTTACCATTGAACTCACTGCATGATACTGAATGAACGAGGCAATTAAACAGCTGAAATGGACACATTTTTGCAGAGGAACTGAAGATAGGACTAGAGTAAAATAAAATAGCAGTCCGGTTATAAAACAGGCTATTGGCACTGTAAATGGTCAGCATAAAACAAACAGCTTATGGGGGGATGCAGAGATGCGCTCCGTTCATCCACCGCATCCTGACAAACATCAGACAGATGGGTTAAAGCTTTAGAGCTGGTAAACCCAACTCCTGTGTCAATAACTGTAAATGACTGCTTTACAGAAACAGGATGATACTTATGAAACGACGAAAACGACTGTTATACAAAGCTGATTACAGATGAAAACGATAAGGTTTGGAGTGGTTACCTCAACAGAAGCTCCAATCGCTGTCGCCGTTCTTCGCTTTTTTGTCTTTCTGTGAATTATCTGCTTTTACAAAAGTTAATTTTTCTTCATTTGTAAGAGACAATTAAAGATTTGCTTTAAATGAAAGCACAGTATCTGCTCTGAACGCTGACCAGTTACTGCAAGTGCACAATGAAGATGGACCGACCCATGTCTCAAATAGGGGTTTACGAACTGTACAATCTGTCAATAATAGCACTAAAATACAATGTATACAAATTTCCTGTGTTTTGTGTTTTTGACAAAAACAGTTTAAATTACTATTTACTTTGTAAAATACACAGCGAAGCATGTTTTGTCTGCGCGTTTTTTAAACGCTTAATAATTTACCCCACTGTAAAATAAATGAACCCTTCCGAACCTCACGGACTCTTAGCAACAAACAAATGTTTCCATCCGGGTTCCAAAATGATTATAACAGGCCATCGATAGCGATCTGTATATTAGCTATAATTATTTTATATTTTAAAATAAATAAAATATAAAATAAATATTTGTTTCGCTTGATGACGCAACGACATATATGAATGTATTTTGAGTATGTGAGTGTAGGTACTAGAGCTAAACTAGATTTGTTAATATTTCACAATAATATACAGCCATTGCTTTTTTGCAATTGTTTTATTATTATTATTATCATTATTATTATTATTGTAATAATCTTACATTTTAATTAAAGATCTTTACATAATCAGAGTGACAGAAATGATTTGATACATGTCTGTCTTTAATGCATACAAACTTTATGAAAATTTATTTTCAAAAACTTTATTATTATATACTGTTATATTATGAATATATATTAGCTATATATTACCATATTATTAGAAAATGTAACAGGAAAACTGCCCAGTTTTTGTTTACAATGTGTGGCATTTCATTACATTATCAAAACATGCTTTCATGACAATCAATTTGAGCAATTTGAACATCAATTTGATGTTATTTCACTACAAAACATTTAGCTCAGCTGCTGTATTTTGAAGAATAAGTACAAAAAAATCTCAACAGCTAAGGTTTTATACTTTTTAGTTATTATCAAGTCAATACAAATCCTCCTGTGGTGACCTTTGACGCATCCCAATTTTTTTGCAATAGACTGTTTTAGGTCTTGAGAAGGGAGGGGCTCTTATTTACTCCCTCATTATTACACTTTAACATGACAGGCTCAGTTGGTGGTAAGACTCGCAATATTAATTTAGAATGTGCATCTGAAACAGGAAATGACTATGACTCTGAGCTTTCAGAGACTTCAGTTGAAGAGCGTTTGTGGTTGTCAAGCAAATTTGTGTGTGTGAACAGTTTGTTATGGCCCAGGCTAAAGATCCAAACTTTAGGCAGTCAGCAGGCACAACTCTGCCCTCCAGAAGCTGGACACTTTAGCTGGCTGTTTCTTTCACAACTATTGCAAAGGGAACCAGGAGAGGGCACTGGAAAATGAGGGGCCTCATTTGTCTGAATACACTGTTCTTTGGGATGCCATGAGTAAGTCTTTTTAAACTTTATTGCAGATTGTAGCACTGTTAAATTAATATGATTTTAAAACTATACTATAAACAGCTGCTTTTAAAAGACATTTCCTCTTAATCTGCATTGACTGACAAAGTTTTTTACCTTCTCTAAACTTTCTAAAAGGAAAATTAAGTACCTCAGTTATTAGGCTGATTGTATAATTATTTAAATATGAGACAAGTAAAATATTTTATTGCTATGTGCTAATGTCTGTGCACATTATTGTTGTCTGACTTTCTATGGTTTTCTTTGGACTTTCTTTGAAACAGGAAAGACCAGTTTCAAAGCAACAGGCATACATTAAACATGCAGTTTTTAAATGAGTCTGTACTGTTACATTTTCTGGGTTGCTCAACTTAATAACAGAAAGCATAAAATCAAATTTCACCTGAATATCTTAATAAATGTGTTGTTAATTGCAGCCTGGCTGCAACAAATAGAACATGTGACATTTTAAAATAGCATTTGTGACATTTTAAATTACTTTATTATCATTTTATTAATCAATTACTGTCTTTACACAATATTTACAATTAGGAAATGTATTATTTTTTATGTATCTGCATTCATCCTACCATCATGTTAGTTTTGTTGTTACATGTTCTGTACAGTGAAAGAATTCTTGGCAAAGGCCAAAGAAGATTTCATTAAAAAAAATGGGAGAGTCAAGCACAGGTAATATAAAGCTTCATTACTGTAACTGTAATGGTCTCCTGCAGAAGCAACTGATTTATTGACCTCAGGCTTGTATTACAGAGCACCTCATATCTGGATGATTTTGACAGACTTAAAACTTTTGGCACTGGTTCTTTTGGGAGAGTGTATGTATTAAATGTATATGAAGCATGTACTGTTATTGGCTACAAATTTGCTGGAAAGCATGTCAGATGTGCATGCTGATCGGCTAGTGTATTGCAAGACTACAAACTGCACCTGTAGATCTGACTGACTCTGGTTTGCGTCTAATGTGGTTTTGGGCATAATTTTTTTAATTGTTCGTATGTATTTACAGGACAGAGAGTAAACAAACAGAATCAAACAGATAAGCACAATAATGTTGTTTCCCCTTTGACTGTCATATAGTTACACTACAACTACAATAGTTACACACTTCTGTTGTGTAGCTCATTTAACCTCTGAAACATTTTATGGCACATGACTTTTATTCTCACATGACAACACTCCCTGGGCCAAAGACAAAAACAGATTTCAAGCCCAAATCAAGATTTGATCACACTAGCAACCACCTAGCCAATGCCCTGGCAATTACTGAGTTGCATATGTTGTATTTTATGTTGTTTATTGTCATGAACTACAGAAACAGTTAAGCAACAGAAGAAGACAGCAGCTTGTAAGTTTGTGCTTGTTTTTCCATTGGTCTCAGTATAGTGTCTACAGTTGCTGCTCGCATCACAGCCTGCCTTACAGACATCTCAACTTGGATGAAGGCTCACCACCGTCAACTCAACCCTGAACTACTAGTAATTCCGGCAAACCCAACACTTAGCCACAACTTTTCCATCCAGCTTGGGTCAACCACAATTACTCTATCCAGAACAGTCATTTTCGATGGCCAATTACATTTTACCGATCAGATAAATTCGACAGCCAGATCCTGCCGATTCGCTCTATACAACATCAGGAAAATCAGACCACAACTCCTGGTCCAAGCATTAGTTCTCTCCAGACTGGACTATTGCAATGCTCTCCTGGCTGGCCTACCAGCAAGTACTACCAAGCTGCTGCAAATGATTCAGAATGCAGCTGCGAGGGTAGTCTTCAACAAGCCAAAGAGAGCACATGTCATCCCTCTGCTCACCAGACTGCACTGGCTACCATTGGCTGCTCAAATCAAGTTGAAGGCGCTGATGGTAGCCTACAGAACAACCCCAGTTGCTGCACTGTTTCTATTGTTCCTTCAATTGTAAGTTGCTTTGGATAAAAGCGTCTGCTAAATGCATAAATGTAAATGCAATGAACTTGCGTAGACAAGCGGATCCATTTGCAGGTTTATAAGAGAGAAGTCAAGCAGGCAAAGGTCAACAATAGCAAACAGGCATAACTATAAAAAACCCAAACATAAACAGAGAGTCAGGTAAGGGTCGAGGCCTGCAGCATACAATCACAAAACCAATTAACAGGCAGAGTCGCAAGGGCAGGCAGAAAACACTCAGAAAAGGAAGGAACAAGAAATGGGGCACAAACAAAGTACACTACATGCAATCACAACATGCAGTCACAACAGGGGAACCCTCTCGGAATAGTTCATCAAAGCAAAACTAGACTTCGCACAGGATGAATGAAGCGGTTTGTGTAAATAGCGTTCCTGAGGTGCATTTCCCAAAAGCATCGTTAGCCAACTATAGTCGCAAGTTCCATCGTTACCTTTATAGTTTGACAAGTCAGTGTTTCCCGAAACCATAGTTCCAACAAAGGTTCGCAAACAACATCGCAAATTTGTGTGGTTGGAACTACAGCTCTTGACCTGTGGTTAGAGGAATAGTTACTCATTAGTTTGCTGTGTCGACGTCATTGATTGCGCCACACCTGCAGTCTTTTTGAACATTTGAACATCCACATCAGATACATGATTTGTAATGATGTTTTTCAGCTTGGTGAATAGCTGTATTAAATAATCTTGAGCAAAATAAGTATCAGTTGTGTACAACAGTAATTACAATCTTTTTAAAACCCCAAATTTTTTATTTTAATTGTGCTGATGTATTAATATTCAGGTGGAGTGTCTATTTGCGAGAGGCTATTTACATTAACTCCACTCACCAAGGTGGAAACTGGACTGGCCAACACTAGAAGTTAATCACGCTACTGCTCCAGTGGTGTAAATGGTAAAGTCTGCACTGCTTTTTTGACGCGGTTGACCTGAGTTCAAAACCACCTTTTGCTAAACTTTCTTTGTTTTCCCTTTTCAACTGTCATATCAAAAAAGGCATGTTAATATAAATGAAGGACATAAGCAAAAGAAAATATCGGGTGTGGTTAGGGTAGGTGTAGGGAGGATTTATATTGTCCTGAAAAAGGTGGCATCCATTTAATAATTTAATTTTAAATTATCATTTTCACCCAATATGGTATTATTGTATACTGCAGATGGAGCAGATTGTAGTTTTTGCAGCTCAACTGGTAGAGCAATGCGTTATCAGTATAAAGGCTGCATCTTTCTACATATTGTTGCCTTAAGTGTTGCCGGTTCTACGCATCTCAGGTTGTTTTCACATTTGAGTCACGCTCCCCCTGTGAACTTTATGGTTTTGTCCTGTTTTACCCCCATAGTCTTTGTCCTTTGGTTTCTCCCATTGCTTCTTGTTTTCGTTAATCTCCCTCACCGGTGTTTAGTTATCATGTTCACCTGTTCTGTTGATTGGTTTCCTCATTTAAGTTGTTCATGGTTCAGTTTTCATGGTCAGTCCTCGTCTTAATGTCGTCTAAATGTAATATTATTCCTACGTTCTTGGTTTCTATGGTTGTGAATAAACCGTTTCTGGCTCTGGAATCTCCATTTCTACGCATTTTTTGTTTCAAGTCACGCAGCACCCGTGACAGAAGGACCGACCTAACCATAAAACATGTTTTAAAAACTTCTATTTTTGTTCCTGATCCAGATTCCTGTTACAGATTCCTGATGCTGGCGGAAATATCCAACCTCCCGGATGACCCTGTCCGGGAATGGTCCTCAGGGGACGGTACAGGAATTCCTTGAGTGGGTGCTGGTGTCTTCCCTGGTTCCTTCCGCCGAGGTCTCCGCCCTGGTCCCTAAGGGTTTCTTCTGGTCTCCGTTGTCCTGGTTCCCTGCTGGCTCTTTCCTGGATTCTTCCTCCAGCTCTTCCCTGGTCCAAAAGGGTCTCTCCTGGTTTCTGCCATCCTGGTTTCCTGCTGGCTCTCCCCTCATTAAGACTACTTTGTTCTCCATCTCCTCTTTAGAAACTCACTGTGGTGTCCAATCCATACAATTATATCCACTGTGGTAAGTTTTAGTTGTGGGAAAGTGAAATGCCCCTATTTCCCAGCAGATTGTCTGGCAATGTTAGGAAATAAACATTTTCACAAGTACTATGCACAACAAGGCTGGGGGGATGAATGCCAACGCATACACATAAGAATTGATCTTGACCCTTTCATGCATGGTGTCCACATTTGTGGACAGTTAATTTAACTTAATTTAAGCTTCAATTTAGCAGTATTGTCACCTCTCTTGCATTCCAATTATTCTTTGCTTGATGACATTATTAATCCAAGATGGCTGACAGTGATGGCCGTGTGCTTAATGCCTCAGGCTTATCTGTGAAAAACTTTAATTCAAGGAGGTCAATTGAGGTAAAAAAAAATATCAGTATGTACAGTAAAGTATGATGAATATGTTAGTAATTTATAAAATAAAATTTAGGGTAAAATGTAAAGAGGAGTCAGATTGCATAAAAGTCATTTTTCTGTAACCTGCTAGTATATTTGTTCTGTTTTATCAAATATGTTATAATTGTCTTATATTGTAATAAAACAGACATTTAACAAATATATCAACATAAATAGACATTTAAAGTTACATATTACAGCATTAAATGGCAATTTTACGCATTCATATGGAAACAAATTTGCATTTTGCCTTCTAAACAGGGAAAGAATAGGTCAAGAAGTCAGTACAGAATAATTGAGAATATTCCAGAGGACAGTGGCAGTGACAGTGACAGCAGTGATGAGTATGTGCCAGAAAATAGTAGCTCTGAGACAGAGTAAAGCAAAGAGTGAAGTAGCAGAGTGAAACAGAGAGTGAAGCAGAGAGTGATACAGAGGTGAGATGGCAGCGACACACAGAAGAGGCAGACAAAACGGACGAGGCAGACAGAGCAATAGAGCATGGTACAAGAGGGACAATAACTATCAGGGAGTCCTCCCGGCTTTTATGGGAATGTTTGGGGTTATTGCACAAGGTGAGGAGCCAATAGAGCTATTTTTCAGCCTTTTCCCAGACACCCTCATTGATGACATAGTGTTTCAATCAAACATGTATTCCCTGTAACAAGGAAAAGAGAACCTGAACCTCATTCCTGGGTATCAATTTGATCAAAACATTCCTGGGTATCAATTTGGTATCAATTTGATGATGACCTTTGTAAAGTATCCACGAATCAGGATGTATTGGTCATCAAATCCTGGTCTCCGCCTGCCCTCCATTGCAGATGCTATGTCTGTCAATCGATTTGATGAGATCAAGTGATACTTGCATTTAGTGGATAATAACTCCCCTGCTGATGGCGATAAGTTCTTCAAAGTCAGACCTGTCTTGAATGTTCTGGAGGCCACATTCCTTGCTGCAGTGAAGCCAGAGGAGTATCATGCAGTGGATGAACAAATCATCCCTTTCAAAGGCAAGCACTCCAGCAAGCAGTACAAACCCAAAAAACCAAAGCCTTGGGGTTTTAAAGTATGGGTCAGAGCTGGCACCTCTGGCTACATGTACAGGTTCGAGCTGTACCAGGGCGCCAGTGGTGGAAGAGGTGATGTAGGGGAGTTGGGAATGGCAGCAGAGGTTGTTGTTCGCCTGTGCAGTGACATACACAACAATGGGCACAAAGTCTTCTTTGACAATTACTTCTGCTCTATGGAAACTTCTGCCTTTGCTCGAGAAGTTGCGTGAGTATGGCATTGATTCAACAGGTACCTGCCGTTCCAATCGCCTAAAGGGTGCTCAAGACAAACTGATGAAGTCCACTGACATGAAAAAAAAGAAAGAGGAACCTCATCTGTGGTCTCCACTTCTGACAACATCACTGTCACACGCTGGCTTGATTGCTCCATCATCCATATTGCCTGTCTGAAGTCTGAAGTGATTCAGATAGCTCGACCCTTCGCAGTCTCCTTCTACAACAGCCATATGGGAGGTGTGAATTTGGTGGATCAGTGCCTGGCAACATATGCACACAAAAGATGTAAAAACAGATGGTACATGCGGATATTCTTCCATTTCTTAGACATTGTGTGTGTGAATGCATGGCACTTTTTCCAGATGAAGAACTCACAGGTAAATGCTTGTGACTTGCTGCAGTTCAAGGCATCCATTGCCCAAGCTCTTATCAGTACTGGGTCAATAGAAAAACGCAGCAGAGGGAGGCCAAGTCTGACCCAGACACCCAAGAGAAGAAACCAGGTGAACACTCCCCCTGTGGTGCGGTATGGCATTGGGAAGCACTGGCCAAGAAGTGCATTCATCAAAAACGCAATGAGATGCCGCTTTGAAATGTGCCAAAAGAAAACCAGAAACATCTGCATCCAGTGTCAGGTTGCCTGACTGCTTGTTTTCCATGATTTACCCATACTGCAAACGTTTCTGCATATATATAACTACTGTTATTATTGTTCCAACAATATGTGTTTTTTTGCTATTGTATTGTACTATTATTGTTTTTAATAAATGAGCTGATAAGAATAGAATAACAGGCCATTAAAAAAAACACAATATTCCATATTGTCAGCTATGTCTTTATGTCCCATTTTACACCTTTGTTGCATGGTGTCCACGTATGTGGACAGTTAAATAATTTTTAAATGAAACAAAATTTTGTAAAAATGAAAATGGATTTCAATTTTAGTGTCATATTAAAGTTATAAAAATAATAATTTAAAAATCCAGGTAATGTTTTTCATAATTCATGCATGAAAGGGTAAAGCAAAGAGAAACACCTGTTGCTTATGTGATCGATCGCACAGAATATGAGTGTTTTAACCAATCGAAAGGAATACACAATGTGGCAGAATTCAAAGGGAATTGTGCTATTATTTGGTATTTAGACCAAGACATGTATTTTGAGCCAGGATTTCTTAAAACATTCGGCATAATATATGCCACAGCTACTGTAACAACAAACATGTGATTTGTACAAATAACAGATTATTGTAATGAGGCAAATATAAGTTTTCCATTAATTGATTCCATGACAGTCAGAGGCAGTGGCTGATTACTTTTGGTTGTGTGGTGAGAAAAGACTACGTGCTACCCTACCTAAAGGTTGGAAAGGCACAGTGCCAGAGTAAGATTATTACAAGGTGTAACAATGATTAAAAGAGATTTTGATCAAGAACCACAACCCACCCCACAGCAACACAGAGTTAAAAGAGAATACAAACATGATACTAATGTCATAATAGACTCAATAGGTCAACCAAGAGGTATACCTCATGAATTTAAGGCCAGAGATGAAGTAACATCAGGGTTTGAATCAATTCTGGTATGGATCACACCCAATAAGAACCTAGAGTGGATAAATTACATTTATTATAACCAGCAAAGATTCATTAATTACACAGATGATGCGTTAGCTGCCTTAAAAGAACAACTGAAATACACCAGTAAAATGACTTGGCAGAATAGGCAGGCTTTAAATTGGTTGTTAGCAGAAAAAGGAGGGGTCTGTGTAATATTTGGAGCTGACTGTTGTACATTAATTCCTAATCATACTGCCCCAGATGGAACCTTTACTAAAGCTATGAATAAATTGAAAACTCTAAGGGTGGAAGTGGCTACAAATGCTGGTAAAGATAGAAAAGTAGGAGAATGGCTTGACTCATTTTTTGGATCATGGAAAGAGTGGTTTCCCAGGAATAGGAATAGGATTGGCAATTGCTTTGGTGATGTTTGTATTGATATTCTTTTGAATTAATCACAATATGACATGTATGCATGTGTTTTTGGTTTCATTACACAATGATTTTTGAGTATGTAAACATCACAATTAGATGGATAGATATAGTGACATATGTATTGATGATCCTGTTGGAGTCCCAAAGAAACATCGAAGGGTACCTGTGACAAAAGGGCTGACCAATGGTGGTAAAAAAACCTGCGGTTGGCCCTGACACCAGATAGCACACAAGGCAGGACCTAGGTATCTCTGGCATCACCGGAGCAACTGAGATAGCACTCCAGGCCATCCGGAAGCCTGTGGGGACAAACTCACTTAAGCATGATTTGTGTTAGTAGTTTGTATAACTAGGAATCACTGGGTTTTATATGGTGCGTGCACTGGATATTATTATCTAACTGTGTGTAATCATATATGAAATCAACTAACATGATGATTGTATCCTCCCATGATTGTGAAAATAGGGGTCTGAGATCTTTTACTCCATTCCAGTCAAATTGGGGGTGGAAATGTTTGGTCTCTGGCTCCTCAAGACTGTTTCCACAGTGACAGCTATTGGTAAAGCATGAAAGGTGACTGTTTCAGTCACGGTAGTTGACTGAAAGGGGTTGAAGGGCTTAGCTGTGGAGGTACAGTGTGAGGGAAAACAGAGTGTGTGAAATGTTAATATTCTCAAAGGGGGGATGTATTGGAGAGAAAATGCACATGTGTACTGCTGATTATATAACACAAAGTCATAAAACACTTTGCCTGACTGGTAGGCCTGAGCTTCATGGTACGATGAGTAAAAACAATGGTAGGCCTGAGCACCATGGCACGATGGATAAGAATAATACAAATGAGGTATTTGAGTGATGGATAACAACAGACAATAATGAAATAAACCAACTATAAGCCATGTAAATGTAAAGGGCGATGTTTAATGTATAATATTTATTTTTAAAAAACAGGAACGCGATGGAACTTCCACCAATAAGTTCTAAAGAAACCTATGCTGGGAACTGTGGCGAAACCTCAAGAGAGGAGTTAAAAAGGAAAGGTGTATGGTAATTCACCATAGACTAGCCCCAATAAGCAAAAAAACTATAAGAGAATTATGTACTCTGTTTGTGTTAGATGGTATTGGATGTGAAGCTGATCTTGAAGCTGTCATCATCTCTTATTGCTTGCAATGAAATATTGTTCTTCTGCGACCTGGAAAACTGACTCTGAGAGGTTTTCTTTAAACTGTTACTTATTGAGTTTTTGAGGACTGCTGACTGGCCACAACACCAGCCGCTCAAGGCTGGTCTCTGAGGTAATTATAACTGAAGTGTCAGGGCCCTGAAACAGTTGCCCGGCGTGGAACACCTGAGATAACTTGCATAGGGGCCTCCTTAGAGGCAGATAGCAGATTGTGCTCGAGAGGGCCACATAGGGTACATCGGAATGAGAGCAACGGGGGAGGAAACACAGAAGTGCCTCTGCTTGCTTGTGTGCCTCCTGGGAGGAAGACCCTGTCCTTAACTCACCTGACAGGGTGAGCCACAGATGAAGTCCTGAGAAATATCAGCTATCATTTAACAACACATAGAACACGTGTATCCCCACCCATAATGAAACATTCTGAAATACTTTTTGTCTTTCCCTTAGCCAGTGGCATTCTAACTTAAATGCTTTCCCTCACTGGTCTAAATACATAGAAAGACAAACAATCAACAGACAATTTGACATAGAACGCTTCACTGAATGAAAGAAGCTAAACTGAGTAGTGCCACGCATGTGCCTTTATAGCTTCCTGGTCATAACGTCACCCCGCCTGTAACGTCACCTTGTAATCAGGGATTTGACACACCTGTTCAGGTTCGAGTGCATAACAGCTGGTAGCGTTCCCATAGCATTTTGATGCAGCTCGATTTCCTGAAAGGGAACCTATTTTTTCCCAAACCTTTTCCCTAAAAGTTTGACAAATAATTAAAGCTGTGTTCTTAACTGTACAAATCAATCAGATATTTCCTCTGAACAAATGTGTAAATGGAACTAAATAATATTTTCCTTTCAAATTATTTGTTCTTATTTTAATGAACCAAAGATTGCACAGTATAAACACATTTACAAATACATTTATACATTTACATTTAAAGGGTCTTTAATCTGGGCTGTTTCATGTTTTAGAACAAATTATATTGCCAATGAATAAAACTTATTTGTAATTTATTTGTATTCCATTGTAATGTTTTGATTGAATACACTTTCTAAATGCACTTTCAGATTTTGTTATACACATATTTTGCTGTGTCTTGCTGTGATCAAATACTTTTACTATCCTGGTTAAAATTCACCTTTTTAAAAGGTGCATGTCGTTTGTGGTAAAACGATGTATTTCTTTTTAATTTACAACGTAATGGGTTTATAAGGTCGGAGCAAAACTAAATTCAAAAGAAAAACAGAAGGTTATATTGTATATTATTCTTATAGCTATGTACACTTTAAGTATCGCAAAATCTTCACAAAACAAAAACTATAATAATAACTATTTAATAACTATAAAGTCTATTATGACGGTTGAAAGAGTCTAAACTACATCGCCCATGATCGTGAACTACATTTCCCGTCATCATGAACTACACTGCCCATGATTCCCAGCGCTTGCGTTTGTCGGATTGTGCTGGAAATAAAGCGTAATATTGTTGTAGTAACCAGGAGTCAATGTCATTCAAAATAACCACATAAACATCTGTGAAATTGGTAAGTTATGAGATACGACTATTTTTTTGTTAATTGTCGATTTATTTTCTTTTAAAGGCGATTAATGTCATAATGTTGAGTTAATAGAAGCTAGCTGGCTAATGACTTCGTGATGTTTTTGATCAACAGACAGTTTAAATTCATCATAAAAGACTTACAAATGTGTTTTGTTGTTTGTTTTCTGCTTTCGGGTCACATATTAAGTTATAGTGACACATGCATTGTTTTCGATATACAATTATTTTCAATGAAACCCTTACATTTTTTATTTGCAATAAATAATCTTATTCTTTATTTATGAACAACATTTTAAGATGTATATTGTTATTTAAAGTGATGGCTGTTTTTTGTTAATCGTGTTGCTTTTCGTGGATACTAAACCAGTCCAACCAGTCGCGAAATGTGACGGGATTTACTTTTTTTAAATTTACTTAAAACATTTTTTGTCAGTTTTAAGTTTTTACAAGTACATTTTTTTCCCGGTGTTTATAAACTAAAGTGCAAAAGTAGTGATACAGTTTTGCAATCCATAATAATTGTATAGTTTGTGTTCAGTCCATTTTGGTTCACATTTCACAATGTTCAGTCACATTTTGTTACATTATATACAACAACATTTATATACAAACAATTATTTTTTCCAGACATGTGTTTAAAGACAATAATGAATTAATACTTAATGACTGTGTCTAGTAATACTTAAGACAACTAAATCATTTGTTGGACCTCAAACCAATTATTGCCAAATTGTTTTGTGATTGCTTCACAGAATTGATTCTTACAGTAAGTGAGGATCTGTTCAAAAACTTGGATAAGTTTACAATAAATGTATCAGCTTGGCACAGCTAGAGAGTAACAGAAAAGGCAATGATCAGGCCACGAGGATACAACCTAATACATGTAATGGATTAGAGTTTTGCCTCTTTGAAAAGAAGGTGAGTTGTAAATCAGTTATCAGTAATATGACACTGTACAATACAAAAATACACTGCATGATACAAAAATCTGTCACTGGAGCTGTAACATTCTGACTGTACCTTATAATTGTCAATTTATTGAAAAACTGTTGCTGTATCTCACTGTATTTTAACAATTGCTAGAGATCTGCTCATGCTTTATTTGTGTCTATTTAGCAATTATGGAAGCCAAGGAAAATGGTTCAGTCAACACTAAAAGGTAAGTTCACAAATAATCAGTATTAGATTAACCTTAGTAACCATGCATAGTCATCTACCCCATTAATTTCTGTATGAATGCAGTTTACATGATATATTACGCAAGTAATGTCTTATGTTTATTTCTGTCCATGTTTAAATTTCTGAAAATTTGTGAATAAAATGAAATAGAATAGCAAGGGCTGGTTGACATTGTAATATTAAGCTATGCAATATACATTGTGTACAGTGTACATATGCAAATGTACAACACTGTGTAAAAAAATTATAATATATGTTATTTAACTATACAATAACTATACAAATAGAAGAGACAATCTAGCACTGCGAGCCAGACTGAATTTGAACTGACACCTATTTTCATAATAAAGGTATGATGTGCCATTATGAATGGAAATGTTGTGATTTGCAGTTCATCAATGTACAGATTATTATATTACTGTTGATAGAGCATGTATTTCATAAAACAGAGCTTGGATGTTAAATGCATATTCCAGCAGACAAAAGCTTCCCCAATAATGTTCAGAATAGAAAATCTTTGAACATCTCCAGGTCTTCAGACCGCATTCACAGAGGAACTGTTGTGTGATAGTCCAGTCTTATGAACTCTCCGTTGTTATGTAATAGCAGATCCATGGCAACCAGATTGCACACCACAGTATCAAAACTACTGCTATAGATATTTGTATAGTTTTTGAGATTCATACACCATCATTATAACATGAATGGTTGTCTCACGACAACACAAATCTGTTGTGTTGTGTTTTATAAGCATATAACTGAATATATGCATATTTCAGTTATATCTGTCCTGTAATAATTGTATGCATTTTCTGATAAAGCCACAAAGAAAGTGACAGCTAACAGGCAATTAGAATGATTTGTGGGCAGGTTTTTTTTTTAATTATACTAATGCATCATTACACTTCTTACTTCCTGACAGTTCTGTGGAGAATGGGCAGCTGTCAGATCCAGCCCACTGGGCTGTAGCAGATGTGGTGAATTATTTTAAAGCTACAGGTTTTGAAGAGCAGGCCAACGCTTTTCAGGATCAGGTATGTGTCCAAAACAACATCTGTTGTGCCAAGAACAACAGTGTTTGGATATTTGTATTAATAATAAATGAGTTTAGCTTGTTTGAATCTTTTAATGTCGTACAGTACATCATTTTGTTGAAAATTTTGACAGTTAAATGCCTCCTCATTAGATGAATCTAAAAACTTAAGTGCAACTTAAGTTTTAAATTATTTCATTATTAGATTAAATTGGTGCTTGAATTATATATATGAAATAAATGAAAACTTGTTGGTTGATTGTAAATTAGGAAGAAATAATATTGTGAAATGTTAAACAATGTTATAATTGTTATTCTAAAAATAATATTATTAAGCCAAAAATACATTCGTCATGATTTTTAGGTAATGTAATCTTCCTGTGTGCATTTTCCCTCTGCAGGAAATTGATGGCAAATCTCTTTTATTAATGACCCGCAATGACGTTCTGACTGGACTGTCTATAAAATTGGGTCCTGCACTGAAGATATACGAATATCATGTGAAGCCTCTCCAAACCCAACACTTAAAAAGCAACGTGTCATAGCTGCTGCTATATGCAGCATGGATGCATGGAAGACAATCACAGCAGGAGAATGCAGGGTACATATATTGCTTTAAGAGTCTCTTTCTGCTGTACAGGTGCATTTTTGGTTTGTCCCATTGATGTTTATCCACGTTCAACATAGTGCTTGTTCAGAAATCATTTGTCTGTGGTTGTACATATATCATTATTGTTTTTAACATGGAAGCTTGGTTTAAAAAACTTGATTTGTAATAAAAAAATTAACAAAATCTGAAACACTTTAGCAGTAAATATGTTATGTCTAAATATGTGGCGCATGAAGAACGTTTGAAACTGAGATTGAAACAGTGGTGCTTTTATTTTGTGGTTTGTTGTTCATTTCTGCCATTGTTTTTTTTTTCATGTTTTTATTAGATAAGAAGTGTGTTGTGATAAAGTAACGGCACAAATGATGGAATGTGTGTAGACGATGCAGAGAGGGCTCAGTGCATGATGACTGTTTTGCAGGGGCTCAGTGCTGCTATTCATTCTGTTTCTGGTTTTTTATTTATTGAATTCTGTAACAAACAAATTTGTCACAGACGGACAGCACAACGTTTGATGAGTTTGTGAAACAGGACACTTTAAAATAGTAAATTCTGTTTTTTTAAGTGTGTAAAACAGATGTATTTTAAATGAGGGTGTAGTTTGCAATAAATGGTGCTTTTCAGAATGCTTAAAAAATCTACTGATTGTCTTATTACAATGAAAATTAAATTTAATGAGTCTGTGTGATGGTTGAATAATTAAATGAAGATTTATTCTATTGATAACCCCAGAATGACACGTTACGTACTTGTATTGATTACATTGTATGAATGTTCTTGTTTGTTCATCTTTCCTTTGTTTCAATCTGCTTGCCATTGTGTTTTTTTTTAAAAAACACGCAGGGCAGGTAAATCAGATTAAAATGATTCATACATGTAATGGAAAGTATGTTTGTTAACCCTGTGACAGACTGATGTAAGTGGTATGTAAAGCGGATGAATGAAATAGTCTTAACGCAGCAAATGTTTGTTATGTAGTTCCAAAACTTAATTTTTTTTATTTCAGATTATTTAGTTTTGAAGAAGTCTGTTCAGCACAGGTCTCTTAATTCATGAGATTAGCCACATCACCTGCAGTTGTGTGGAAATCCAGTGATTTTCAACTTTGTTCATAGATGCCCTGTACATCTTTTGTGACAAGTTATCCCAGTCATACTTATGTACAGTTTCTTATTACATTGTGGGTGATCACAATAAAAAATACATTGCCATGCTTAATGTCACAGCTGCTTCTCACACCAGAATTGCTTAAATTTAAAATGTATTTTTTTAATTTAGGTATATTCTCATTTGCTTTGTATGTAATTGTTTCCCATCTGTCTTCAGAGTTTGCCTCGTGGCTTTCTGCACACTGTTCCTGTGATGTTTCCAGATGGATTGTCAAAAGGAAGATAAACCTATGATAAGAGCAGAACAGCAACATTTATTTGCAAGTTTCTAGAAATACATACAAAGCAACACTGAGAATGTCTATACTTTTTAAAAAGAGGTCTTTAGTACTTTGTTCTGTCAATACAAAGATTCAGAGCTATCAGAACAGATAACCTGTGTTTGAAACCTCTTTCCTAATGGATTTCTGTCACTCACCTCATCTCTGTTTAAGAGGCCCAGTTTTGTCATATCAATAATTAAATAATGCTGGTTCGGCATTATTATCTTAATTTCCTCCACCTACAGGATAATAGTCAAATGATGAGAAATCATATGTCATAAAATGTTGCCTAAAGCATGAACTATTCTGTACTGTATTGTTCTGTACTGTATAGTAATGTAGAACAATAATAAAATCATAGAAAGTTTTGCATGTAAAATTAATCTTAACTGAAATTGACTTGCCTCTGGAATTCTGTTGAGCACCAGCAGTTGTGTATCATAAAGAGTCTTCTGCACAGAAGGAGAGTATTCTCCACGATCATACGGTCCAGCAAACTTTTGAATGATAGTGTCCCTCACTGCTTTCCTACAATGAAGAGGTATTGTAAAGTAGAGCCCTTTGTAGTTTAAATGATACATAATGCCTGAAGCTTTCATATTTACAGTACCATGCAGCATCAAATTCCACACTGACTGTGTTGTAGCGCCATTTTGCGTAAACAGAGGTGCAGAAAAACCTATCCCTTGCATCAGTGAGTGTGGTGAAACGGTCTCTCAGGAAGCCCTCAAACCCAGACTGAGTGGTCTTCAGTACCTTCATGTCTCTCAAACCACTGTGAACCACTGGAGTCTCTGGGGAAGACAAACTTTCAACATTTATTTGGTTATTTATGGAATGTCCGTAGTTCACTTGCCATTGACATTGTGTGCCAGTTACAGTTTTTACATTCTGTTTTCATAGAACCAGCAAAATCAATGTTATTCAGTGTTAAAGTTAGAATATTTTGTTATGTGTGTTTTACTTACTGCTGAGGTATTGTTCGGCCTCACAGAAGTGCAAGGCCTCAGGGCAGTGGATGAAAGCATGTGTGTGTTCGATTCCATTCTGTAAAACATAGAATATTCATATTATTTTAGGTACATTAAAGGTTTGACATTCTGTGTTGTTATTTAGCCTATGTAATATATATAGTCTTTTTTAGCACCTTTTCCAGTCTTTTCCAAGGAACTTTATTGATTTTCACGCTCACTCTTGTCACATGCTTGAACACTGTAAGAAAATATTCACAGATATCCAGGGCAAAGCCCTCAATGGTTTTAATCTGAAAGAAATGAATGGAAGAATGATTCTGGATTTCAACTCATTGCATCTGAATTCAATTCAAGGTGAACTGTTTAAAATTTGATTCTCAAAATGATTAATTTACACAATACGTACATATCACTCCATAACACCTCAATGTTATGGCCTCAATGTCATTGTTATGTAATATGGTTATGCCAAGTCATTAAATCAACGTTTTGGAAGAATTGGAATAAGCATGATTACAAATGTACAGTAATTGACCATAGCATCTTTCTTCTGTCATATTTGCAAGTTTTTTGTTATTTAATAAATCAGACATTTTACTACATTATTTATGTAAATACTGTTTTACTCGCCCTGTAGTAAGCAGACCCAAAATGAACTAAATGAGATTCTTACTCCTTTTAACTTTGCTAGGGCGTGGACAGTGTTTTTGATGGTGTCAGTGGGGATGATGTCAGAGTTGTCTCCAGACAGGTAATCTTTGACAGTCTTCAGTGTTAATTGAACATCTGCGACCAGCTCAGTGATGTGATGATGAGTCCCCTCACGGCGAATGTGAAGAACTTTAACTGTGTTCTTCCCATAGCCTGTCCTCACAAACTCAACATTCTACAGAAACATCATTAGAAGAATCATACCAGAGTTTGTGATTCTAAAAATGTTCTGATAACATTAACATGCAATGTTCTAGTAATGTTTTCAGCAGGTTTATTTTTGTTCCTAGAGTTTTCTCCTAAAGGGTAAGATAAAAGCAATGCTCTAAAAGCATTCTAAAATTGTTGGTACTAAAATGTTTAATGATAACTTTTCTTTTTGTCAGCAGAATGTTATCCTAAAAGATAACATCAAAGATAACGCTCTAAAACATTCAAAAAATGTTTAGCGATAAGCTTTACCTTGTTAACCTCATAATGTTTAAGGGATGACATTTTTAGAACATATTACCATGTCCACACATTTACAAAAGCATTAATAGTGAAGTCATTACCTGATTTGAGATACTGGCCATGATTGTAACTGCTGCACCAGAAGGTTGTGGCAGGAGCAGTGAGTTTTGTTCAGGAGGTTAGGTCATCTACCAGTTTTGTGTTTTGCAATTGAGTAAATGGTCAATAATTTTCCCCACCTCCATTACCTTCTACAAAGATTCTGATTCGCTAATGCGCCACCAGAACATGCCGCCTCTCTCCTGGTACCTCTGTCCTGCTGGACACAGGTTTACATACTGACCACAGTCACGTCCTACTTTACCATATGCAAGACTCAACAGTTCATCTGGCCCACTGTCCTTCTCTGCACATTTCTCTCGAGTGTCCATGAACTGAAGTTCATTAGGTTATGAGCAACAGGACAATAGGATCTAAGCTGCTATTTTGCCATTGCTATAGGCATTTAGGAATTTGGACTTGAGGAAGCAGAGCTGATTTCTGATAATGTGTGTAGCATTCCCAGTAAAGTCCATACAGAAACAAATATTGCATTAATCTTATGCATATGTACCTCTGTCTAATATCAGTCTTTCTGTCTTTCAACCGTTAGCAGTTCCTGACCAAAAATTTTGGAGGGGCAGTTTCTGGGTCGTAAGCTATCCATGAATGCACAGGGAACATTTAACAAAACAAACAAACAAACAATTTACATTAACAAATTGTTTTTTATATAGTTTATTTTATTAGCTACTATTGCTGATGTTATTCATTTTATCTGTAGGACTACTTTTGCTATTTTTGCCCAAACTAATGTTGTATCGGCTATTTACAGGCTATTTACATGAGCACATTAAACCTTATTTATTTATATAAGAACTTGGCACACTTTTGCTTTATATTAGCAATTGACTGCTTTGTTGAATTTGGGGATATGTGTTAAACGTTTTCTATTGAAAGCATTGCCAAAGCATTAAGTCTTTCCTGTGACATAACGTTACATGCAGAACTATCTGTACTACTCACTATCTTCACCATCTGACATGTTTGCTTAACTGACACAGACTCATATACACTTTGCTGATGTGGATTAATATTATTGTCCAGAACTACGTTCAAGTAACGTAAAAGTAAGTGGGGCAGTCTCAAATCTGCCCATATGGCTCTTAATTAGAGCGCGCTGCAGTTCCCTTTTTTACCACAAATTTACATTGCGAAAATGTGTGCCGCTGTTGAGCTCGGGAGGGCAGAGACACCCTCTGCCCTGCTAACCACAGGGATCCAATAGCAGGAACAAGACAGTTTATTGAGGACTAAATCACAACAGAAACACAAACTGGCTGGCTTTAGGACCAACCCGGCATGGGAGTTAGCGCAGCAGGCAGCGGGAGATCTCTGATGGATGCCAGCCAGAGATCTTCGAATTCCTGGATGGCAAACCAACTTGGACGAATGGCCCCACTGGATGAACGCACAAGAGAGGGCATCAGGCTTAACATTCTTGCCACCTGGCCGGTACGAGAGGGAGAAATTGAAACGGCCAAAGAAGAGTGCCCATCGGGCCTGGCGTAAGCTCTGCCGCTTGGCCAAATGGATGTATTCCAAGTTCTTATGTTCCGTCCAGACCAAGAAGGGCTGCACTGACCCCTCCAGCCAATGGCGCCACTCCCCCAGAGCAAGTCTAACCGCCAACAACTTCCGGTTGCCAATGTCAAAGTTTCGTTCCGCAGGACTCAGCCGATGAGAGAAGTAAGCATAGGGGTGCACCTTCCCATCACTCTCAGAGGTAGAAGTTGGTGAACCCCAGGAACCACTGTAACGCCTTGCGTGAGTCGGGGACGGGCCATTTGGCCATGGCCTTGACCTTGGAGGGTTCAGCCTTGACCCCTCGAGACAAAATTATGTGCCCCAGGAACGAAACAGACTCGGCATGGAATTTGCACTTCTCCGCCTTAACATACAGTTAAAAGCCATTGCAAGACTCTCCTCACATGCTGGGTGTGGACCTGGAGAGAGGGGGAGAAAATTAGAATATCATCCAGGTAGACAAAAACAAACTTGTTTACCATGTCTCTCAGCACATCATTAATGAGAGCCTGGAAGACAGCTGATACATTGGTTAGACCAAAGGGTAAGTGTTAAATGTCTTCCACTCATCCCCCTCCCGAATGCGGTTGAGATGGTAGGCCTTGCGAAGGTCTAGTTTAGTGAAGACCTGAGCCCCCTGCAACACTTCAAAGGCAGACCAGATGAGCGGTAGGGGGTACCGATTCTTGGTGGTAATGTTGTTCAGACCCCGATAGTCAATGCATGGTCGCAGGGAGTTGTCCTTCTTCTGGATGAAGAAGAACCCAGTGCCAGCAGGGGATGAGGAGGGGTGGATGAATACTTGTCCATAGCCTCTCTTTCTGGACCAGACAAGAAAAAATAAGCGACCCCGAGGTGGAGAAGTGCCTGGGAGGAGGTCTATGGCACAGTTGTAGTGCTGGTGAGGTGGTAGTGATGTGGCCTGGGACTTGCTGAAGACCAACTGGAGATCTCGGAACTCCGCCAGGACCCCAGAAAGATCAGCCGCCTCAACCTGCAACACAGGGGAAACAGAGACATGAGAAGAGGCAGCACCCAGGCATGACGCAAGACAAGATGGACTCCAGGCCAACACAGAAGGCTCTGACCAATCAACATGAGGGTTGTGCTGCATGAGCCAGGCATGGCCCAGGATGATCGGGACACCGGGGGAATCAATAATGAGCAGTACAATCTCCTCATGATGATTGCCTGAGACGACAAGAGACACGGAGGGTGTACAGTGGGTGATAGTGTCGAGGGGTCGATCTGCCAAGGACCAAGCAGGTAAGGGTTCGCCGAGTGGAGCCGCAGGAATGCCCCACCTGGTGGCAAACTTGGTATCCACAAAATCCCCCTCAGCCCTGGAGTCCACCAAAGCCCGTGCTGGAGTCAACGAACCTTGAAACAAAACAGAACAGTCAAGAAAAAGAAGAGATGAAGGGTGAGAAGTTTTGGAAGGCTTACTCATCAGAACTCTCCACGCTACTGATGGGGCTCTGTCTTTGACTGGACAAGACAGAGCATGATGTCCCGGCCTCCCGCAGTACAAGCAGAGGCCCCGAGCCAGATGTTCTTGCCGCCGTTGGGGAGTTAGCTTAAGCCTCCGCAGCTGCATGGGCTCGGGTTCATTGGAGGGGGGCTCCGCATGATGTTATTTACAAAATGTCTTTCATTACAAAGCTCTGGCTTTCAAAATGACCACAATTATGAACAAATTGGATAAAGCCATCGACCAGGTGTATAAACACATATGTGCATTATTTGAAATGGATATTCAGGCGGATATAAGCTCTATAAAAAGGTAGCTGAGTTCACAAGTGAGTTCTCCTGTCTTTACTGTAACAAAAATGTAAGAAGAAGCTAGAAGCAGAAGAGGGAGAAATTTAATTTGGCACATGGCTATTACCAATGTGCCAGGGCAGCATGGGGGTATATGTATATCGATAATATTATAATTACCGTTTTAACAATATGCGAAATCAAAATATCGAGTATGTGACTCATTTTAAGAAGCCAATCAAATTGTTGCATTAAGTGATTGTGTGTTTACTGTGTGTTGTAGTACAATAAGCGTGCATTCAGAGCATGTGGATAGTGGGACAGATTGCCGTGTTTGACAGAAGATTAAATGAGCGAGAAACTGTGGGGTTCAAAGGATATTCAAACACCAGCATAAAGTGAGGTGGATGTGCTAAAATTTCATTGCATTGCTTCAGGTTTGAACGTGATGCCTGCGTCTGCTATGGAGTTCCGCCAGGGTCTTTAATGTGACGGTGCAACATGCACTCGTCTCACCGAACACCTTACCAAACGTCTCACTGACGTCTTAAATTTTTTTGTTGTTGCTATTAAATCCATTAATTTTAAGATGCAGAAGAGGCGTAGAAGTGGCGTAGACGTCATGCAGACGTCACGTAAATCATGTGTGGCAGTGAAGTGTAAAACCAGACGTCACGCGTGATTCATGTGTACTAATGAAGTTATTTATTTATTGATTTGCTAACACGTAAATAACGCTGCAGCATGCACTTGTCTCACTGAACGTGACGTCTGCGTCTGCCGAACGTGACGTCTGCGTCTGCCACATTACAGTTCGATTGCCTGAATGTGGCGCTGAACGTGACGTCTGCATCTGCCAGTTTGTTTCACTGAATGTGAATTTCCAGCACTTTGCATACACTAATTCATGCTTTATTATTTTTATTAAGTTTTCACTTTTCCTCAGATGTCTGTATGCAAATTCTTATACACAGGTATCCACAAAAATCATAAAAAAGTTGTTCTAGCATGTATTCGCCACTAGGAGTCTCTACACCAGCACAACGGAACGCATTTGCTATAAACATTTGAACTCTTTTAACTAACATAACCAATATTTTTAGAGTTGCAATATTTAGTTGTAGAGTTTTGACTGACATGTTTCTGATGTCACACCTTTTTGTCATCCTTTGAAAGAAATAGCAAATTCTTCTGTACTTTCATACAATTATGTACAATTG
The DNA here is from genome assembly GCA_036877545.1 of Yasuhikotakia modesta. NCBI lineage: Eukaryota > Metazoa > Chordata > Actinopteri > Cypriniformes > Botiidae > Yasuhikotakia > Yasuhikotakia modesta. The sequence goes on along the minus strand of JBAJNP010000942.1, from coordinate 6,551 downwards.
TCTGATGTTTCCTACATTATCAATTGCTTATATCGTGCTGCTCAAAAACTCTGCATCCCAATTGAATAGTGGAACCCAGTGGTCACCAACCTTTTCAAACCTAAGATTCACTTTTAGGGGAACAGTTAGAAAAAGTATTGAGCCCCATTAATTGAGCCCTTTCATTTAGTATTGTAACCTGAATTTGACATTGCAATTGTATTTGAATATCATTACTTTTTTGCTTTAAAATGTTGCAAACAAGAAAACTGTATCAGTGTCACATTACTGTAATAATGTAAAGTTGCAGTCAGCAGCACATGCAGAAAAAAGAGGTTTAGGTTTTCATTTAATATTAAATATTTTTCTTACAAAAAACTGTCACTTCACTTCAGGATGCATTTATTACTGTAACAAAATTTGTTTATGAAAAATTTAATTTTTCAGGAACATGTTCAATTATAAGTACTCATGCTACACTGTTTCTAAAGCAATCAGATCTTCTAATGCATTCATTCAGTGAGACATGGTTATAGATGTAATAAGAAACATAAAGGACCATTACAGGGGGACTTAAAGTATCATGAACTAGTACAAAGTAAATCACAAACATCAAAGAAATGAAGAAAGAAATGAAGAAAAAAAGAGAATAAAAAGAAAAATAGATTATATGGTGGTTGTTTCTTTGTTTTATTTTTGGATGTATGTGATTATAACCACAGGGCAGATTACTTCTCCACAGTGCAGTTCTGTGGACATAAGTGTCTAGTGCTCACACTGGTTAAGCTCTCACATATGGTTTAGCTTCTCCTGGTCATGCTCCCTGAAGGGAGGAGGACAAAAGGCTTGAAGTACAACCGGCCATAGTATAGTAGAAGGTTCTTTAGAGACAAAACCTTGTCTCGGGTATAAAAAGGCTTTGACCAAACCGGTCACAAAGTGTAAAAAGGAAGGCACTACAGAGAGAGCCTGAAGGTCACCCACCCTCCTCAGAGAAGTGTTGGCCAACAGGAACGCCATCCTAACTGATAATAGATGATTAGAGATTTCCTCAATGGGCTCAAAGGTGGAGCACAAAGAGCTTCAAGAACTACAGCTAGATCCCAAGGTGGGACACAAGATCATACCTGGGGCCTCAGCCTCAGTGCTAATGAAATGTGATGCCGCATAAACCTTCAAGGTGGAGTAGGCAAGTCCTGCAGAGAAACAAGCCTGCAGAAACTCCAAGACTGCATTTACAGTGCAGCCCACTTGGTCTTGTTGGCGCTCTCTGCACCATGGAGTGAACTACCACTTCAGGGCATAAAGATTCCTCATAGATGTAGCTCTGGATTGTAAGATGGTCTGCCCAACCTCGGTTGAAAGAATATTTATCATTTATATTGCCCAAAAAGCCCCCTCAAGAGCTCACTCCGCATACTTCGCTCCCAGCCAAACTATGCACAGCCTTAACATATCTTTATTTCCTCCTCTTTTAGTTTTACACTTCGCTTTGGGTATGATAGTCTCTAAACACACAGACAAAATCATGCAAGCAAACTTCTATGAAGCTAACAAGTGACAATCAGTCAGACAATGATCATTTTCTGACCCTTTCATTTTTTTAATGCGTGGTATAACAAGGAGTTCTTCTTTGACTGTAGAGTCCTTTGTTATCTGTGGACCAGGTCACAGTTAACCGCCACATCACTATCTTCAGTGATGCATCACTATCCAGCGCTCGTGAACTTCACTCCGGCACCGACAAACCAGTTGCGGCATGAGACGCATCCCAGGGCCCAAGAGATCTCTACACCACCCGCACCACCACCGGCTTCCAGGATCACTACCCGCAACCGTTTCGCACCTCTCCGCGAATCGGAAAATGCTGCAGTGATTATTGGAGATTCCATCGTCCGCCATGTTCACGCTACATCTGCTGAAGGTAAGGTGCTGCATGAGTGCCACTGTTTTCCTGGTGCACGTGTTCTTGACATTGCGGCAAAGGTACCAGCGATCCTAAAGGACTGCGGTGGCGTTGATGCTGTCGTGCTGCACGCGGGAGTGAATGACATCAGGATGCGGCAGTCAGAAATCCTTAAAAAAGATTTTATACGATTGGTTGAAACAGTGCGCAGTTCATCGCCTTCAACTAAGGTAATCATATCAGGTCCATATCAGTTCCTACCCATCGAGGAGGGAGCGAAAGGTTCAGTAGACTCTTCTCTTTAAATCAGTGGTTCATTTCTCCGAATCGGAGCCGCTCTACTCTCGGACAATATCACCAGGACCATCCGCTCAATCTGACTGCCAAGTTCAAATTATACTTTTAGTCACTGCTGTTATGAAAACTTAAATTCTGGAAATGCATGTACGGTTAAACTTCTAGTTTAACCGTAAACTAGACGGTGTCTGTTCCGATCAGTACGGCATAACAACAATCACGCAACAATATCTAGACAAAATCTTATTGAAATAAATACAGGAAATAACTCAACAGAAAATAAGCACCGCTTAAAATTCGGGCTTTTAAATATAAGATCCCAACAAAGTCGCTTATTATAAATGAAATGGATTAGCCCCTAAATACCTCTCTGACCTTCTAACTAGCTATAAACCATTGCGTAACCTACGATCCCAAAACTGGACTTCTGGTTGTCCCTAAAATTAATAAGTCTTCAAAAGGTGGTAGAGCTTTTTCTTACTTAGCTCCACATCTGTGACTTCAGACATCTGGGGTTCAGACACGCTCACATACACTCAATTTTAGTGATAGTGGCAAGTTTTGTCAGAAATGGTTACCCATACCCAAAATCTGCTGCTTAAAGTCCAGTGTGAAGTTTCCACAGTCAGTGATAGTTTGGGGAGCCATGTCATCTGCTGGTGTGGGTCCATTTTCTGTTATCAAGCCCACAGTCAACACAGCTGTCTACCAAAAATTTTAAAGCACTTAATGCTTCATGCTTGATTGGCCAGCAAACTTGCCTGACTTAAACCCCATTCAAAATCTATGGGGTATTGTCAAAGTACTGAAGATATAATACAGTACAGTAACACACAAGGCCATATGTGTTTAAGATATGAAACATTCTAATTTTGTGAAATACTGGATTTGAGATCCAAAATCATTCAAATTGGAACAAACAAAGGCTTGAAATATTTCAGAGCCTTGCGTGCACTCGCTGACTCACTCACAGCCTCGCAGGCATTTGCTGTCTCACTCACAGCCTCGCACGCATTCGCTCTCACTCACAGCCTCACATACACTCAGTTTCGCAACCTCATTTTCACTCACACAGCCTTGCTTGCATTCACTGTTACACGGTCTCTTACACGTACACTTACTCTTACCCACATACTCATATATCCTCAATTTCACATACACTCACACATCCTCGCATACACTCGTTCACGCACAGCCTCGCATACATTCACTCTTACACAGTCTCTTACACACACATCCTCACATATACTTTTCACACACATACACACACACAGTATTTGACACACATACTCATATATCCTCAATTTCACATATCCTCACATACACTCAGACACTTCAGCTGTCACACAGCCTTGCATGCATTTGCTGTCCCACTCACTGTCATCTCACATACCCTCATTCACACACACTCACACATTCTCACACACATTTCCGGGTCATGGACTATATATAGCCATGTGCTTCCAACAATTGTTCGCGAAGTATTGCCAGCCTTAGTCTGCCATACCAAGCCTTTATATCTTTGTATGTTTACCTGTGTATTGCCTTTGCTGTTTATCGTTTGTTGGATTTACCCCTCTTGGATTGTTTACCCGATTACTGCCTGCCTCTGTGTTTGACCATTCCCTGTTTTACTGATTGTTATCTGTCTGCCTCGACCCACGGCTGTTTATCTACTCTGATGTTTAGCTGCCTGTCTAGACTCTTGCCTGAGCTAGGTTATTTGCATGATTGCTGCCTGCCCCGATCTCTGCCTGTTATCTGTTTACGTTTCTCTGATAAAACTCTGCATATGGATTCTATGAACACATCTGCCTTGGCTTCATTACAACAAGGCTAATGGACACTCACTGTCAGACATATCCTCACATACACTCTATTCCATACACACAACCGCATTGCATTGCATTCAGTTGTAGACATGGGTCAGAAGCCATCTGAATTGTACTGGCCTCAGATATGACTTAAAAAGTGGGGGTTAACCAAGTCCCCACCAGGGGGCCAAGGGTCCCAGTAAACCATGCCATCCTCAAAGAGCTTATTATCTTCTTCACCATGTTGCTGATTGTAAAATTGGCAATAGGTCAGACACCTGTGTTTTTCTAATGCTCTTTTGGATCATGAAGTGGTGCTAGGGTAGACTCAGTGTCTCCCTTGTCCCTCTTGCTGATCGTAAATGTGTGATAGTTTGGACAGACTCCCCAGCTTCAAAATCATTCCATTAGAAAAACTTGAGATTTTTGGTTAGGAAACATTTGCAGTAGAGTTTAACAAATCCCTCAGTGAGGGACCCCTCATATCTAAGTCATATTACCAAATAAGCTGTTCTAGATGTATATATGTATATTTCTGTGTTGCATGCCTGTGTCCATGTTATGCCCCCTGTTCTAAACACAGGGGCTATATTACTGTCATATACTGTGCTTACATTATGCAATTATAATACCCTTATTGTGTACATGTGTTAAACTCTGTCATGTTTAATTTGAAACATTTGAAACAATGCTCTTCTACATTTCTGGTTATTGGTGTATGCTAGGATACCATATCTGGCATCTACATCTACAAATATTAATCCTCACATCATTAGCACAAATTCTGTATGCTCCATCCAATATGCAAATAAGGTGTCAGGTTAATACAAGTGCCCTGTTCCCGCTCAACCCGCACACCTTAACATTAGATAATCACAGGCCTAGGGTGGGGCACCCCAGAGGTTAAGAATGGCTGTTGTCCAAACTTTTGTTGTTAGATCTTGTCCCAGCCCGGTCAGAGTCCAGCCAATCCAGGATGTTTGAACACTCGGCAGTTAGTCACCTCGCCCAAGAGGTAGCAACCGCGCTCAAAGAGTTTGCAACCTTACGAACTCTCTAGGACCATTTTCCGGCAATGGCACTTGCAACAACACTGTGCAATCCCTGCCAAGTAATCTACCAGCGGGACAGCATAGCAGACTACATCATCCTTTACGGATGCCTCAACTATCAATTACTTGCATACCCCTGCATCTGGAACAGCCTCACAAACAGCCAATGCAAGTATCGGTTCATTCACTCGTAGATGCCTAAGATCGTGCTTCAGGTCTCAGGGAAAATAACGTCAGGTCCCGTACAATTAGGCATCAACCTCAATGGACTCAGATTAAACGGCATTACACAAAAAGGCATCAAGCAAAATGGACTCAGATTGAAAGGCATCAGATTTAACTGCATACAGAAATGCGTCAAATTTAACTGTATTCAGAGGAGAACATGTATTTCATAAGTATTGTGTGTTCGTTTAAAAAGTTTGTAATATTGCAACCAAGTAGCTAGCTTGTATGTAACAGAAGTTACCAAAGACTATAGAATACCCTTAAAGAGACTTTAAGGGGTGTTATGTGCTTGTTTTTTACCATTACAAAAAATAACCATGGTTTTACATTTATTTATATTTATTACATTCATTTATTCATTTAGTGGATGCTTTTATTCAAAGTAACTTATAAAGAGGCAAATAGACATAGGAATTGGCCGGAATTGAGTTTGAGTTTCTTACATTAACAGTTGTTGAATTAAATGATTTTGCAAAAATAATAGTTCCATCTCATTACTAAAACTATTTTTATTTGTTTCAATCAATCAAGAATGGATATGGAGATAAGTCTCCTGCATTAAAGATTGTGTCATGTAGGGGGTGCTAAGGAAGACGGGAGGCGGATCCATACGCAGGGTCTTTTTATTGTGACGAGGCATACTCCATAACAGGCAGACAGGTAACAACTGAGGCAAATCCAAACTCAATAATCCAAATCACAAGGCAGGGGTCAGGGAAGGCAGAAAAACATCAAATCCAAAAACAGTCCAAAGTTAAAACCACAAGATCATCAAAACACAAGAAACACAGGGGAATATAATAAACACAGGAACACAGAGAAGGGCAACACAATACATCACAACTTCACAAGATACCACAGAGGAAGCAAACACAGACAGTCATGGGGCTGGTCTCCCTCTGCTGTCCTGGTGTAACGTATTTGAAATTGAGATTTACAGGGAGTGCAGAATTATTAGGCAAGTTGTATTTTTGAGAATTAATTTTTATTATTAAACAACCATGTTCACAATGAATCCAAAAATATATCTGAGGATATCTGTGTGTGCAGGTGACTATTACTGTGCATAATTATTAGGCAACTTAACAAAAAACAAATATATACCCATTTCAATTATTTATTTTCACCAGTGAAACCAATATAACATCTCAACATTCACACATATATATTTTTGACATTCAAAAACAAAACAAAAACAAATCAGTGACCAATATAGCCACCTTTCTTTGCAAGGACACTTAAAAGCCTGCCATCCATGGATTCTGTCAGTGTTTT